>JBBPDI010089490.1:0-12327 GCA_037974545.1 Cucumis variabilis
AAGACTTGGATTCAGTGCTTAAGAGAACAACCTATCTACTAACCCTAAAGCGGGTAGGAGTGAATTCCATCTTGCACCCTATGTCCCTAGCTATCCACCCGGTGTTACCCCTGAAATGGGAGGCTTATTGGGCCTGCGCCATTGAGCTGCCCTCACCTATGCAGATCTAAGGATAATCCCGTGTGAACAGAAGTTTATAGTTAGCTCAGGATTAAAATTAAGTTAAATGTTTATCTATAAACAAAATAGTCGATTTTAAAGTCAACGGTGTTATAACCTTAAAGCGACTATTTATATGGTTCCAGTCTTATATAAACTCTTTACATAGGATACCCCTACTTCTATGTCTCTACATGAAAGATAAACATTTATGTACTAATGACAAAGCGGGCCACATCCATAGTGTCCCCAGAATAAGGCGCCAAACCGTATTCATATACTATAGACTATTCAGGCTATATACTCAAATTTGATCCACATTTATGTCTGTACATAAAGTTCAAGTCTACATAATAGCCTTAGAACATTTAGTTTATTGGCTTTCAGATTATAGTATTAATAAGACGATTTTATATAATAGAATTTTGAATACAAACTACGAATTTTAGGACATAAATTCTAACAATATATATATTTAAATATCCTTCTAATTAAAAAGAAAAATTACAATTTGTCATTTTTTTCATTTTTAAGTCTCAATTCTCCTCTTAAATTCATTATAAAAAAAATCAAACATTAAAAAAAAAAGAAGAAGCTATATTTCAAATGATTTTTATTGAAAAAAACTTGTAAATTAAATTCAAAATTCACCAAATTTCATATAGCATTTTAATCACATTTATGTCCAAGTGCATAGAGTGATTAATTTGACATATTAACTCGAGCCAAAGTCAAGAACAAATCCCTTATATTTTTTGTTTCAGCTTATCGTTTTCGATTCACTCACCCATACATGTGCGTGAATCTCGAAAAGGAGCATTCATTGAGCAAGAAATTTCGATCAATTAAATTCTGCCACATCACACCACAACAAATATTAGAGACCGTATCGACTATATCAATTAATTTCAGAGAAATGTAATTTGTAGAATTGAACTTTGTATATTGATTGATATAGTAGATACATTCTCTAATATTTACTCTTTTGATGTTTTCTCTTGAATATAAATTAAAACTTAGAACTTCTTGAACTTTGGTCTTTAGGATGTTGTAGTTGCAAGTCAATTTGAGCTTCGATCTTCTAAAATCCAAGGAAAGTTCAATATTTCAAGTCTTCACTCTTTCAGAAGATGTTGATCTCGAGGCTGATAAGAAGTTGCACGTATTGAGAGATTTTTAGAAGTTCGAGTCTCCAATTCTTCAGAGCTTCAATTATTCCTTCAACTAAAGATCTCTAATATGAAAGAGAATGTCTCTATTTATAGAGAATTTTCATGGGCTTTAGGTGCCCTTGGACTTATTTGCTTGGTGGACTTGGGCACATTTGCCTATTGAGCTTGGACCCATCTGCTTGTTGGGCTTGAATTTGTGCCAATTTGCTTGTTGGACTTGAATTGAGTTGGATTAATTATCCAAATCCAATAAAAATTATAATTATCACAATATTTATTGTGATGATGTGACAAAATTTAATTGACCAAAATTTCTTTCTTGACAAACATAAATGTGTCTAAAAATTTGTAATAAGAAAAAAAAAAAGTTTAAAATTCAAATTTGGAAGTAAGGGAAATTTTTAAAGTTTAGGACCCAAATTAAAAGTGTAAAGATGGATTTTTTTTTTAAAATTTTTATAAATAGTTTAGAAATGATGATTGAATTTTTCTTTTTAAAAAAGATGGAATTCTAGTTGATAATTGGTTTTGATTTTCAGTTATTAAGTGATAATAATTCTATTTATTG
Organism: Cucumis variabilis; assembly: GCA_037974545.1. Lineage (NCBI taxonomy): Eukaryota > Viridiplantae > Streptophyta > Magnoliopsida > Cucurbitales > Cucurbitaceae > Cucumis > Cucumis variabilis. Next base: position 1,900 of record JBBPDI010089490.1, read on the forward strand.
GTCAATATATATTTTTTTTAAGAAAAATAATTCATTGTTTAAATTCATTATAATATAGAGTAGAAGAAAGAATATTCAGTGTTTATTTTGATTGACTCTAGGGAAAATGTTTTTTTTATTTTTATTTTATAAAAGAATATTTTTGATTAAAAAATGTTTAATAATATGTACTTCAAAACAAATTACACGGTTACCGAATCTGTTCAAGAACGACTTAAACATTTTACTGTCTTCTAGCTTTTTAGATGTTAAGGAGAGTTGTATTGTTTAGCATTTTAAAGTTGTTTTTCATCGATGAAAAAGAAAAAGTAAAATGCTCTCCTATTTAATAGAGTTTTGAAGAGGCCTTACATTGCAGTTGGACAGATACCTCTCGTTATTGGAATTAGGCTTCGATCCAACCTTTTATTTTCCCAAATTGTGTACCACCTCCGTTTGTGAATTTGGATCATTACATGTTGGCCTTCACCCTCCTAACTTAATCACCTACACCTAATTCTACAAATTAATTATTTTGTTCAAATAGGGCTACTACCCAAATTATTAGACATTATGCTTCAACCTTAATCACTATTATTGAATTACACTAATTAGCTAAAAGCACTTGTTAATGTAAATTTTTTTTCTTTTACTTAAATATTATAAGAACGAAGAGAGGAAAACAATCTATTTTCGCTAAAAAATGGAAAAGACACGAATGAGGTAATTAATACCCAAAGTAGTGAAGGAAAGAGGGCTAAAAGTGCCCAAAAAGGGGTGTGGTTGTGCTACCGATCCATTGCTCGAGCACAGTTTGATGACATTGTGATCGAAAAATGAAAAATGCGTAGGCCTCACGATTTAAGTACTTAAGCAGCCATCATGTTGAATTTTGGAGTTCTAAATTAGATGTTAAAAAGAGTCGTAGAGTTTGTTTGTTCTGTCCCGAGATGCAAATCAAGGCCGCAAGAATATATCATTGCAATTCATTTCAATATGAATCAAACATTTTTTTGGATTCAAACATGTGGATACCTTAGATAATAGATTAGAAAAAGTTTAATACATATAGGTAAACAGTTTACATTGCTCAAACACATAACATAGTTTGCTTTTTTCATTATTAACAAGGGTAAATAATTAGATTTGGTTTCATATTTATATTAATGACACTATAAACACTACTACAAAAACAACATTACTTGACGCCTGCATTTTTTTTTTTATATACTTGACAATTTTAATAAAAAATGTCAAGTAAAATAATAAACGTCAAAAATAACAAAAAGTGGAAAAATGCATAATTTTTTTTTTAAAAAAATTCAATACTTGATAGGTTAGAAGCGTAAGTCTAGTTTTATTTACTTGACATGTAAAACATGTCAAAAAAGATTGTTTTTCCCTTTGTCTAAAAAAATTATCTTTACTAATTTTTCTTTACTTTTCCTCTTTTCCATATCCCCAAATTAAATCCCCAAAAATTAGGTTTTCATAATCTGGATATTGTTTTTGTTGATGCGTTGATTTTAGTTATTGATGGATTGATTTAAAGCAAGTCTAGAGGTTACCCACCCATTGATATTTTTTCTTTTCCTATTGAAAATTAGAGGTATACTAACTTGGAGTTTTTCATTCAAACATCACACACGCAAAGTTAACAAAAACGAATGAAATTTGTCTATAGTGTATTGTTTTTCACTAGTGAATTGTTTGCTAAAACTCCATCCATTTGTACTGTGTTTGGTGTTGAGAAGCATTTTTTTTCACCTACCATTTCTTTCTAGTGTGGTGCTAAACTGATAAGAATACTAAGTATTAGGATTGACAGTCAATGACTTAGTTCATGGTTTGTTAAGTTTAGTTTGTTTGTGTAAATTTGATGGCTTTGTCTACACCCTTACTATTTTGTTTAATGGTTAAAGTTTAGTTTGAGACTATTTTTTACTATTTTGTTTTTCATTTTCCATTATGCCGTTAGTAGAAAACCCACTGATATGAGAAAAGATATATGAGGAATCAACCATGTTATCTTCTTCCTTCACAACTGCCCGCAAAACAAAAACCATTGATATAGACTTCAAACCCATGCTTCCTCCACTGCTAATATATTACTGTAGGAAACTGGATGATATGATCAAAGGAAACTGAAGGATAAAGGTTACAACAGTTGAAGGGCCATTTTATGCTTGTTCTGTTTTCATTTTGGTAACTTATAAAATGCGTCCATAGTCATTCCAAACTAGGTAAGTTTGTAGAGTTGCAAATTTAATGATGTAGCTTTCATTGAAATGTTTCCACTACTCCTACAAAGATTACTACTTTCAAAGATAGAAATGTTAATGTCAAGTTTATTAATTAAGTGTTATTTGCTTCAGAAGTTGCGAAAATACCATGAAACTGTGATGATATATTTTTACATTAGTGAATCTAAAATTGAAATGTATAATATAAACTGTCAAAGCTATGGAATCTTTTTTTTTTTTTTGTTATATCCACTTGAGATTAAGTTGAAAATGAATAATTGTCCATTTCGGCAATTTCGCCTTCTCTTTTCCTCTTCTTTATTTAATATTTCTTCCACATTCAAACTCTTTTTAGTTCCTCGTGAGTTCTTTCATACGTTTTTTCTATTCTAACCTCTTAATTTCTCTTTCAACTTCATACTACTGCTTCCTTTCTATTGTTTCATGTTTTGGATTCTTGATTTCTTTTCTATCGCCTTTTTTTTTTGTCTCTCCACTGTGGCTATGGCAGTCCCTTAAGAATGTTCTTTAATTTTAGTAATTCCCTTTTTCATGTAGTCCCATCCTTGTTCCAGATCAATAGAGTTTTGTTCACTCATTGCTGTATGACTAGCAAACTCAAATTACTCAATGCTGATATCAAAAGTTCAGCAAATTGAGACCATAAAATTCACAATCAGATTACGAACAGCACTGTAAACACAAACCACAAACAAAAGTTTCATAACTAATATGGTAATAAACTGATCTTCAATACCCTTACATTCTCTGTTGAAAATGAACGTAGAATATGGTAAAATTGTATACTCTCCTTCATTCTTTTGTTTGTTTGAATTTTCTGTTTGAATTTTTTTGTTTGTTTGTTTGAATTTTTTGTTTGTTATGTTTAAAGTTTTGCTAATTTTGTTTGAATTTTCTGTTTGCTAATCTATACCCTCCTTCATTCTTTTTTTTTTTTTTTTTTTCTGATTCAGTTTGAATTTTCTCTATTCCATTACAAATGTCAAGTGTCTCCAACTTTGTTCTTCATGTTATAATTGAATAAGTGTGAGTTATATATCACAATTTGGTTTTAAATGAATTGTCTGAGGTTACATCACACGTTTAGACTCTAACTTTGACCTATTTGGTTTCAATGTCTAAAAAATTTAAGTTGTGATGCTATATTACTCCTACTTTTACACCATTAACTGAATTGTGACAAAGGGGGATGGATGTTGAGGCAATATGTGATAATTTGACATGAGTTGATGAATTAATAGTAGAAAAAAATGGACAATTATGAACGGGATTTCAACTCTTTTATGTTCTATTTCATTTTAGGTGATATTACTTTGAATTGTTGTAGTTTACTGGGGTCAACTTTTATTCTTGTAGTCTACTTTCAAAACATCACAGAGACATAGGAAGAAACTTGTCTGAGGTTTGAATTTTGGTTTGTTTGTTTGAATTTTCTGTTTGTTCTTTTTAAATTTTTTTCTGATTTTATTATTATTTTTTGTTTGAGTTTCCTGTTTGCTAATCTATACCCTCCTTCATTCTTCTGTTTGTTTTTTTTATGCTGATTCAGTTTGAATTTTCTATACAAATGTCGAGTGTCTCCAGCTTTGTTCTTCATTTTATGATTGAATAAGTGCAAGTTATATCTACAACTTGGTTTCATGAATTGTCTGAGGTTACATCACACGTTTAGACTCTAACTTTGGCCTGTTTGGTTTCAATGTCTCCAAAATTTAAGTTGTGATGCTGTATTACTCCCACTTTTACACCGTTAACTGAATGGTGGCGAAGTGGGATGGATGTTGAACCAATATGTGCTAATTTTTCTGAGGTTTCTATGTAGTGGACATTGGGCACTTCTGGCTATTAATGCATACGATGAGACAGTTTATTATATTGACTCACTTCGAACAACATCAAGAGTAGATATTAGATATGTAACTGACACATAAGTAAGCTTTTTTAATATATGATGTTTACCGTCTTAAAGTTCACTTCATGGCTAATGTGTAGTTGTTCCTGCAATTGGGGCTATTACTATCTTTCACTCCCAGAAAAATATTTAAACAAATTGAAAACAGTCAATATGGAAAACAATGAAGGTAAAGTGTAAACATAGTAGTCAATTAGAGGAGTTGCACCATTAAATATATATTTTGGTAATTTATGTATTTACAGTGTGCTTTGCAAGTTAGAGTAGTTGAATGTGGGTATACTATGTGATGAGATACATGAGAGATATAATCACTAATGGGAGCATAGTAGTCACAGATTCAGTATGTTGTGTTTAAATAATTATTTGAATTATTTTCTATAATTCAAGTAATCAAAGTATTAACTTTAATATTTTGGGTTTCATATCAGATTGATATAAGGAACCCATATAGTCAATTCGAGTTGGATGAAGAGCGCATGGAGCTTGCTGATTTTTTGGGTGGCCACATTTGATTTATGGTGATTATATTTTGGGCTAGATAGACAAGTTTTGTTGATACTGGATATAGGTGTGATATTTTGTTGATATACTTAATATAGCAAGGTGAATTAGTTTAGTTGATATTTTGTTGATACACCTATAGTTAGGCTACACAAAGATGGAAAGTTTAGGCTATTGTTAGAAGTATATGCTAACTACATGTATGTATATGGTTCATTGTTATATATATATATATATATATAATATTATTACTTCTTTGATGGAAAAAGTTTAGTTGATTCAATTGTTCAATTAATGTGTACTTTAGCACATTTGTACATGTACTCTCTTGCTTTACTTATATATGTTCGATATTGTTGAACTTTAAAACAGGTGCACGATAAATTATGAGGATATTTTAAAATATATAATTTTAAAAAAAACACTTGACATGCAAAACGTGTCAAGAGTAAACAAATTCTTGACATGTAGAAAATATCAATAAATCTTATATACTTGACGTTTATAAACTGTCAAGAATAATTCTACTTGAAGCTTAAAAACTGTCAAACATACCCCTCTTATTTTTTACACTGGATTACTTGAGGCGTAAAAAACATCAAGTAATCTCATATACTTGACGCTTTTTACCTATCAAGTAAACTGATTTTACTTGACGCTTAAAAACTGTCAAGTATACCACTGGATTACTTAACACATTTAAAAGCGTCAAGTAAACAGATATTTGACAATTTTTAAGCATCAAGTAAAACCAGTTTTGTAATAGTGAAAGTTTTTTAACTTTCCTTAATTTATATTTTACCTGTATTTTTTTATACTTTGTTTTAAACAATTTCTTAAGGCTTTCGCTTCATTTGTGAATGTCCTCATGGAAGATTGATTAATTCTTGAAAATGAGTTCCATAATTGAAATATGAGAGAATACACATTACACCGTGATTTTGTTTAAGTACGATAGAAAAAAACTTCAAAAATATAAAACCTTGTTTTAAACCTTAGACACCGTTAGAACAAGTAAAAAGAAAAATGATAGTGTTTAAATTAAACTAAATTGAGATTAGGTTTAATTTGATATAAGTTTTGGGTTAGGTTGTTAAAGAAGGTAATTCATATTTGAGAGTAGGTGTGTTGAAATTGGTTTACCATTTCCATTTGTTGGTTTGAGTTAAAATTAATAGTGGATGCTATGCTACATTTCCTTTAAATGGGCATCAATATGGTTATGGAACCCTTCTTTTCCATTATTAATTTCCTATTTAGACAACAACATTTTCAATTCTTTTATACATAGGTTACCTTTTCAGGAAAATATTTGGATGAATTTTCTAATTCTACTTTATCCATTTGTGAGTTGGATTGGATCAAAGTAATTAGGGCTAAATAAGAATTTGAAAAAACCCAAAATACCCTAAGCTACTTTTTTAGAGCTAAAATAGAATAAATACACTTTAATAAATCTTGAATACATATGTGTCCAATCAAAGTTAGAATCTTTTATCTTCATTTTCTAGACCTGTTGCAACGATCTTCATGCTTCATTTTTCATTTTTGTTTTTCGTTTCTCATCTTCCATTTTGAAAATCTTCCTTCGTCTCCACTTTTCATTTTTCTTTTTTGATCTCATCTTCTTCGAGCGGGAAAACCCCAATCTTCATCCTCTTCCATTTGAAGTTTAAATTTTATCTTCAACTTCATCATGCATTTTCAAGAAGAAGAATAGAAACATTTGAAGCACGCAAACACTATCTTCATTTTTCATCTTTCATCTTTGATTTTCAAGTCTACAACTTGTAGATGCTTGGGTGGAAGAACAAAAATCTTCACTCAAAACAAAAAGATACAAAAGTTATCTTCCTTGTCTTTTAGGGGAATTTTAGTTGATTTTCTTTTAAAATTAATATTATTTATTTAATGAAATGTATATGAAATTTAGGAAATTTTATCTAAAAACACAATATCTTAGCCTATTTTATTGAAAAAAATCAATTTTAAAAAATAAATTAAGATCTAATATGAAAACTAATTTTAATTTCTAAATTATTAAGGGTTTAACGATTCAACTTATTTTAAAATAAAAAAGGTTGAGATTTAATTTTCAAATAATAATAATGAAAAGGTTGAGATCTTAATAGGAAAACTAATTTTAATTTTCAAATTTAAAATTCAAAATTTAAAAATAAATTAAGATCTAATACATTATTTTGAAATAAAAAAAGATGACGAAAGGGTTAGTATATTTTGAAATAAAAAAGTTGAGATTTAGCCAATAAAAATTAATAATAATATTATTTTGAAATAAAAAATGAATAAATCTATTAAAATTTTAACACAAAGAAGATGACGAAAAGGTTAATATATTTTGAAATAGAGGCATTTTTAAAAATATCAAAATAAATTAAAATATTTACAAGCTATAGCAAAATTTTGGATTCTATTGTTGGTAGTCTTCTATCACTATAGCATATCAATGACTATCAGTGATAAAATTTGTTATATGTTGTAAATATTTTGTAAAATCTACTATTTTTAAAAATTCCACTTTGAAATAAAAAGTTGAGATTTAGCCAATAAAAATTAATAATAATATTATTTTGAAATAAAAAATGAATAAAGTTGTTAAAATCTTAACACAAAAAATGAATAAATCTGTTAAAATCTTAACACAATAGTAAAATAAAAAAAATGAATAAAATTGTTGATATCTTTTAAATACCGAGATATTAGGAAGAAGTTATGATAGAGTTTTCTACATTATTAACACATTGAAATTAATTACATACTCATAATTGCATTTACAAATTAATTCTGTATATCACAAATTAATTACACACACAATATTCTTGATAAGAACGCAATATATTGAAATAATTACATTAATTATACTTTTAAACCAATATTGATATAAATTTTAATTGAAGTAATTTTATTAAGTCAAATAAACATGTTTTGGTTTAAAAGTTATTCTAAACACAATTAATATAATTGTTATCTAATTTTAATTCATTTCCACCATTGTATGAATTAATGGTATTGAACTATATATATATAATGCTATATTTTTAGAATAAGTTAATTAGAATTTAATAAGAAACCTTGGAAAACAAACAAATAAGCGATTTATTTTGATATTAAAACGTTATTTTGAAATAAAATCAATGGTTGAAATTCTCCTAAATTCAAAATAATAATTAGGTTATTTTGAAATTGCATTTTAAAATTAGTTGAGATTCTCCAGTTCGAAAATTAATAATTTGGTTATTTTAAAATTCATCATGGTTATTTTAAAATAAAATTAACCTTGAGATTCTCCCAATTTCCAAATAATAATTTGGTTATTTTGATATTGATCAAGTCATTAATGTTATTTTGAGATAAGATAGCAAACAAGTTGAGATTTTTCAATTTAAAAAAAAATAAGAATTATTTTATTTTGAAATTCAAATTCAATTTGGTTATTTTGAAATTAGTAAGATTGAATAAAGTTATTAAAATGTTCAATTAGTTGACTCCTCACATATGATATGAGTTGCTATATCTTTTCCAGATAAAAAATAATTAAATGTTGATAAATGCACGACAAAATTAATTACAATGTAGAAACGAAATAATTACAGTTGTGGAAGGTAGGTATTTTAGTATTTTATAAAATACCATGCAAATGCAAAAAAAAAAATGTTATTTGCTAAAATTCAAAACAAAAATTATTTTGCCATTTTTCAAAATAACCCCTAAAAATTTTGCTATATCTCTTATTATTCCAAGTAATTATTAGATCCAAACCAATTGTTCAGGTTGTAAAATTTCAACCCAAATATTATTAGAAATCCAACTCGATCCAACCCAACCATCAAATATTTAAGTTGGATTAGTTTGGATTGTTGGGGTTATTCATTTTTAATTTTTATTCACAAAAAGAAATAAAATATTAATACGTAAAAGTTTGATTTAATTATTTTTATGAATTAAGATTAAAACTAAATTTTAATTTATATAATGTTTTTCTCCAAAAGTACTAATATACTATTTTTAGGAGTTGTTGAAAAATAAGTTATCGAGAAAAAAATGAATTTAATTTAATATACTTTAAGGATGATTTGATTTAGTCTAAATTATTTTTTGTTGAACTATGAACCAACTCAACTAATAAACTTGTTTGAAACTAACCCGATTCAAATTAGTAAATAATCCGATCCAAATTGTACGGCTTGGGTGGATGGATTTTTTTTGAACACCCTTAATTTCATGCATAACTAATTTGATTAAGAATTTAAATGTATTTTGGCACTATATATTTATAATAAATCACACTTACATAATTTAAATTTAAATGTATTTGGCATTATGTATTTATAAATCATAAAACTAGTCTTACTTATCTATTAAGATTTAGTTGACAATAAACTATTATTAATTTATTTATGAATATAAATTATAACTAAAAAATGGGACATTGTCAAAATATAATGAAACAAAAATATTTTCAAAATATAGCAAATTCTAGATTTTATATAGATACGGTAAACTTCTATTTATAATGATAGATTTTAAAATTTTGTTATATTTTGCATATATTTTTACCAAATTTCTCTTATAATAACTTTTTTTTTGATTAAATTACAAAATTAGGTCCAATAGTTTGAAGAAAGCGAGAGTTTTAGTTTCTAAAGGCCTATTTGGTAACATTTTCGTTCTCTGTTTCTTGTTTCTGTTTTCATTTCTTAAGAAACGGATGTGTTTGGTAACGTTTTCCATTTCTCATTCTAAAAACACTAGAAATGTTTCTTATTTTATAAGAAATTATTGAGAACGGAAAAAAAAAATAGTTTCTTCCGTTTTCGTTTCTCAATTATTTCTATTGGTTTCTTTTTACTTTTTCTCAATTATTTCTATTGGTTTCCTTTTACTTTTTCTCATTTCTTTTTATTGGTTTCTTTTCCTTTTTCTCAATTCTTTTTCTATTTTATTTTTCTCTCGTGATTTCTTTTTTTTTCCTCTTGTCGTCACTACAACAATGTGCCTTTTAATAACATCCAAGCATAACATGTTTAATATTAAGCTATAAAAAATAGAAGGAAAAAAAAGGCGGAAAACGAAAAAATAAAAGCGCGAAAAAGACCCCTCTTGTTTTTAGGTTTTGCGCATTACCTTCATGGCCCCAAACTCCCTTTTTCATTTTTTCAAACTTTTCCCAATTTCCCTCGTCTCACAACTACCATGATTTTCCTCTTCTTGCATATCCCTCCCTCGATGCTGCTACTATCAGACTGTTGCCGTTGAGTCGCCACATTTCTTGTTGAACAACTCCCTACTCGTCGCACTTGTCATCAACTCGTCGCACGAGACAGGTAACCATTTTTTAAGCTTCTCTTATTCGGTCTTTACCTTTCTTTTCTTCCTTTTCTCTTCCTTTCACTTTTTAGTAGGTTTGGTCTACTCTTTTTTTCTTTTAAATTTCACATGGCGGAACCGTCGAAAATTCGATTTCTTGATACCTTTTCTGGTTTTCGTGAAGTTGCCAGTGTTTTCGCTTTCTCTTCGTTGCTGTGTTGTGTCGATTGACAAGAGTAAAGTATGCTGAGCGCTGAATGCGTGCACTTGCCTTCTGAAATTCCTATTGTAGGCTATGAACTTACGCCCTACGTTCTCTCCATTTCCACCCTAATATGAATAACTATTGATTTTGAGAAACTATCTTCCTATTTTCACAGATAGCTACTTGGTCCATCTCTCTCTTTATTTAAGGAGGTTGAGCTGCCATTTCTTCTCTCA
>JBBPDI010089497.1:0-12326 GCA_037974545.1 Cucumis variabilis
CAATAATAATACTTTATTAATAACGGTCAATGGATTATATTTACAATCTACGAGTTTTAGGACATAAATCCCAACACTATGGAGGTTGAGTACGTCGCTACTTGTATGAAGCTAAGGATTTGATCCTTACAAGATACACTAACTTTAATTTTCAAACCGATAAGGATTCTAGGAAATCCACATCGAGATTACTGTTCATCCTAAACAAAGGAGCTGTGGTATGACATAGCATCAATCAATGATGCATTGTAGACTCTACTATGGAGGTTGAGTACATAGTTGCTTGTGAAGTAGCAAAAGAAGCAGTTTGGCTTAGGAAGTTCCTGCATGATTTGGAAGTTATTCCAAACATGAACATGCCCATCACTTTATATTGTGATAATAGTGGGACATATTGCTGATCCATTTACAAAGACTCTCATGGCTAAAGTGTTTAAGGGCCTTCTAGACAGTCTAGGTCTGCGAGTTCTGTTCATTAGGTAATCTAAGGCAAGTGGGAGATGTGTAATGAGTATGAAGATGCCCTAGTTTATTGTATTTGTATATATGTTTTATGTAATATACTCGTACATTTTACCATTTTCAATGTCAAAGAATTAATTTATTATTTATATTCTAAAGAGACTAGAGCTTTAGTCCAACTGGGAGTTTGTTAGGATTTATGTCCTAAAAGTCATAGATTGTAAATATAATCCGCTGACCGTTGTTAATAAAGTGTTGTTATTGTAATAATTGTTATTGATTAAATTATTAGTTTTGTCTTGATATCCAAAATTCAATAAACTAACATTCTAAGTTGTTTAATGAGTCTTTAACAGTATGTAGAGACATAAAGGGATCAATGTTCAAAATTAGCTTAAAGAATCTATAGTATAGGAATAAGGCTGGGCACCTTATTCTGGTAACACTATGGATATGGCTCACTTTGTATTTTATACAAACGTAATGATCCAACGTGTTCATATAGTTAACATGTGAGTAAGGGTATCCTATCCAATGAGATTGCATAAGACCGGACTGCAAAATAGTAACAACTAGATGTAACTCCGTTAACTAGTTAGGTTTCTATTTCATTAGAAATACCTAGGTAGTTTCGTCTTAATCCTGAGTCTATTATGAACTCCTGTTCACGAGGGATTGTCCTTTAATTGGTACGGGTAAGAGTGGCTATATTGTTGACTCAATAAGCTTATCATTTTGGGAACAAGACTCAGTGGGAAGCTGAAAACATAATTACACAAGACGAAATTCATTCTTTTCCTTCTTTAGGATAAGTAGATGAGTGTTCCCTTAAATGGTGTCTTCAGGTCTTGAAAAAAGGGCCTTACCCTCTCTATGGTACGATAGGGGTTTCTATTTATTGGTAGGACCATAAAAGGGTTGTTCATTAGAGGAGCACTAGTATTTAACGATTAGAGATAACCTAGGGGTAAGACGGTAAATTAACCCAGTAGGTGTTACGAACACTCTTGTACATGAAGAATGAATTATTGTTGAGTCTTTGATGCTTTAGATCTTGTAATTGGTCCTTCTGAAACGAGTGGAACACCATGATACTCATCAGCTTTTTTTTGCACTTTTTTAACTTTTTGCTAGATTATAAGTTATTAACATACACTTAAGCTTTGTTAGGTCTCTTTCAAAGTTCAAATGATACAAAGACACGGTTTCAAAACATTTTAAGTTGGTTTGAGGATAAGTTTGTTGCACATACATACTCTGTTCCCATTTTTGGTCTTGAAGTGCATTTCCACGCTTCTTATACTTTTTGGTGGGTTATAAGTGACAAACTTAAGCATTGTTAGATCGTTTTAAACACTTTTTAGGTGTGTTTGACACTAAGTTTGTTGCACTTACACACTTGGTTTACATGTTGGGTCATGAAGTGCTTCTTTCACACTTTTAAATTTCATAGATAGCGGTTACAACTTATGCTTAAGCATTGTTTGGTCCTTTTGAAAGCTTACACGTGTTTTGAGTAGTTTTTTTGGTTGGTTTGGAACTACGTTTGTTGCTCTTACACACTTGTTGACATTATAGGTCTTGAAGTGCTTTTTTTCGTATTTTTTTGAACTTTTTGGTCGGTTATAAGTTACAAATTTACAATTAAGCATTTTTAAGTCATTTTGAAAGTTCAAAAGATACTCAGACACATTTTTAGAACTTTTTAGGTCGGTTTAAAAATAAGTCTGTTGCACTTACTAGTAGGTTTCCATTTTGGGTCTTGAAGTGTCTTTTTAAATCATACTTGATTTTTTGTAGGTTATAAGTTACGAACTTACACTTAAGCAACGTTGGATCGTTTTGAAAGTTCAAGCGATACATACACACATTTTGAACACTTTTAAATTTGAGACTAAGTTTGTAGCACTTACACACTTGGTTGCTACTTTGGGTCATGAAGTTCTTTTTTTTTGCAATTTTTTAACTTTTTGGTAGGTTATGAGTTATGAACATACACTTAAGCTTTATTAGGTCGCTTTCAAAGTTCAAATGATACTTAGATACAGTTTCCATACTTTTTAGGTTGGTTTGAGACTAAGTTTGTTGCACATACATACTCTATTGCCATTTTTGGTCTTGAAGTGCATTTTTTACGCTTCATATACTTTTTGGTGGGTTATAAGTGATAAACTTACACTTAAGCATTGTTAGGTCGTTTTAAACACTTTTTATGTGTGTTTGAAACTAAGTTTGTTGCACTTACTCACTTGGTTTACATATTGGATCATGAAGTTCTTCTGATAAGGCAATCTGAATCCTCAATCCAAAAATCCAAGCTATTAACGTAGCAAGAACCGTTAAAATAAGAAACTAACACCTCCTTATACTAATTTAGATCAACGAATAGAAAGTTAGGATTAAATTATCTCTTAGATCAAAGATCTTGAAGCAAGATTTGAAAATCTAGTTCTAAATCAAGTCATACCACAATAAAACTTGATCAATGTTAGATTGAATGGCTCGCATGCATTCTATCACAGAATTGCAAATTAAGGGGAAAAGTCTTAACATGAGATTTTAAATTGCATTCATCAAAAGTCTTGTTCTTACAAATGAAAGGACAAAGGCATTATATAGCCTTGTAGAGGTTCTATCTTAATTAATGAAAACACCAAAAGTCTTTAAAATCTAGTTCCAACCACCGTCTTTAATACTAAGCTATTAATGAAAATACAATAAAAATGTGATATTAAGTAAGTCATGAGGTCTTCAAATTGTTGGCTTCATGGAAGCTTAATGTCTACCCCGTAGTCCACTTCAATCGAGAAAACAATGACCTTCAAAACTCCAAATGGTCCTTCCTCGCTTGTATTAGTATGTGGCACATGAAATTGAGGATGATCCAATCTTATCCATTCTTGTACATGAAGAATGAATGATTCGTTAATCTTTGATGTCTTGATCTTGTAATTGGTCCGTATGGAACATCATGATTCTTATCATTTTGGTATCAGAGCTTTTGGCTCTAGATTGTGTATATCTTTCTTTTATTGTAACATGTTCTTCTCTTATTTTTCTTAATTTTCATTTTTTTTAGTTATATCATCACATTCTATCTACTGCATAAAATCTAAAAAAAAGTGTCACTTGCATTCCTAATTTTACAATTTCCTCTTCTTCATTGTTTTAGATCCAGGTCTGATCCTCTAATTTTTTTCCTTTAAAATCTTCTAATTCAATTTCCTTCAATGTTAAATGTCGTAATTTTGAAAATATGTAAAAAAAAATGTTTTGATTTGAGAGATTTCATGTTCAACTTTTTTATTTGTGCATTCAAGAGCAAAGAAGATGACAACTCAAAGCTACATTTGAAAGAGATCTTTAGTTTTGAGGACAAATCTTCTTGAAGAAGAGAAGAATGATATGGATCAAGAAATCAGAATTGAATCAAATGAAGAAGTTGAACAGATGAAATGCTTGGAAGTTGAATGGTTATTTTGGCAACCCAAAAGTCATAATATTAAATGTTTAAGGATTTATGTATTTATGTGTTTTCATTCATTATGGTAGTTGAAGGGGTATAAAATTAAATGTTGTGACCTTTCATTTCATATTTTAATTATTATATAGAGGGTTGTAATTTTTACATTTAAAAAAGAAGAATTTGAAATTAATGAAATCTGAAAAATTCTAGAATGCTCGAATATTTGGAGCATTCAAGTGAGGATTTATCTGTCTTGCTTTTGGAGTATTTTGAATATTGAGGGTCGATGAGAATTTCTAACTTTGTCTGATCCTTGGTTTCTTAGATCATCTAAGCAATCTGTATCTAGCCTATCTTAGGGGTTGAAATCAAATTGGTTTTGGTGTTGTTGGGGTTGTGTTCTTTGAGTCTTGTTGTTTAACATGATTCTTAGATCCAATTCCCAGAAATTTTATACTAGCTTCTTTCACACTTTTAAATTTTGGTAGGTAACAGTTAGTACTTATTCTTAACCATTGTTTGATCGTTTTGAAAGCTTACTCTCATTTTAAACAGTTTTTTGGTTGGTTTGAAACTACGGTTATCGCTCTTACACACTTGATTGGCATTATAGGTCTTGAAGTGCTTTTTTTTTTACTTTTCGAACTTTTTGGTAGGTTATAAGTTATGAACTTATAGTTAAGCAATTTTAGGTCGTTTTGAAAGTTCAAGTGATACTTAGACACGTTTTCAAAACTTTTTAGGTTGGTTTGAAAACAAGTTTGTTGCACTTACAAACTTGGTTTCCATTTTGGGTCTTGAAGTGTTATTTTTAACTCTTATTTTATTTTTTAGTAGGTTGTGAGTTACGAACTTACACTTACGCGACGTTAGGTTATTTTGAAAGTTCAAATGATACTTACACACATTTTTAACACTTTTTGGATTTGTTTGAGACTAAGTTTGTAGCACTTTTTGTAGCACTTACACATTTGGTTTTTACTTTAGGTCATGAAATGCCTTTTTGTGCACTTTTTTAACTTTTTGGAAGGTTATGAGTTATGATCATACACTTAAGCTTTATTAGGTCATTTTCAAAGTTCAAATGATACTTAAACATAGTTTCAACACTTTTAGTTTGGTTTAAGACTAAGCTTGTTGCACATACATACTCTGTTGCCATTTTTTTGTCTTTAAGGGCATTTTTCACGCTTCTTATACTTTTTGGTGGGTTATAATTGACGAACTTACACTTAAACTAATACGAATCAAGAAATTATAATTGAATCAAATAAAGAAGTTGAAGAGATGCAATGCTTGAAAGTTGAAGAATTATTTTGGCAACCCAAAAGTCATAATATTAAATGTTTAAAAAATTATTTATCTATGTGTTTTCATTTATTAGGGTAGTTGAAAGGGCATAAAACTAAATATTGTAACCTTTTATTTAATCTAATTAGTATAAATAGGTTTGTAATAGCCACATTTAAAAAGAGAAGATTTTGGATGAATGAAATTTAAAAATTTTAGAATGTAGAATTTTGTTCTTATGTGTTCTTGTGATAGAATTCACGAATATTTGAAGCATTCAAGCGAGGATTGATCTGTTTTACTTGTTGAGTGCTTTGAAGTTTGAGGGTCGATAGGAGCTTTAAAACTTTGTTCGATCCTTGGTTTCTTAGATCATCTAAGTAACTTGAATCTAGCCTTTCTTAGGGGTTGAAATCAAAATCGTTTTAGGGCTGTTGGGGTTGTGTTCTTTTGAGTCCTGTTGTTTAACATGGTTCTTCGATCCAATGCCCAAGGGTTTCAAATCATAAGCATTGTTAGGTCGTTCTAAACACTTTTTAGGTGTGTTTGAAAAGTGTGTTTGAAACTAAGTTTGTTGCAGTCACACACTAGGTTTACATGTTGGGTCATGAAGTGCTTTTTTTCACACTTTTAAATTTTGGTAGGTAACAATTACAACTTACTCTTAAGCATTGTTCGGTCCTTTTGAAAGCTTACTCGCATTTTAAAAAGTTTTTTGACTGGTTAGAAACTACTTTTGTCGCTCTACCACACTTGGTTGGTAGTATAGGTCTGAAGTGCTTATTTTTGCACTTTTCGAAGTTTTTGGTAGGTTATAAGTTACGAACTTACACTTAAGCATTTTTGGATCGTTTTGAAAGTTCAAGTGATACTTAGACACGTTTTCAAAACATTTTAGTTTGGTTTGAAAATAAGTTTGTTGCACTTACATACTTAGTTTCCATTTTGAGTCTTGAAGTGCTTTTTTTTTTTTACTCTTATTTTATTTATTTATAGGTTACGAGTTACAAACTTACACTTGAGCAACGTTAGGTCGTTTTGAAAGTTCAAGTGATACTTACACACATTTCAACACTTTTTAGATTGATTTGATGCTAAACTTGTTGCACGTACATACTCTGTTGCCATTTTGGGTCTTGAAGTGCATTTTACATGCTTCTTATACTTTTTGGTGGGTTATAAGTGAAGAACTTACACTTAAGCATTGTTAGGTCATTTTAATCACATGTTAGGTGTGTTTGAAACTAAGATTGGTGCACTTACATACTTGGTTTACATGTTGGGTCATGAAGTTCTTTTGTCACACTCTTAAATTTTTGTAGGTAACAGTTTCAAGTTACTCTTAAGCATTGTTCGGTCGTTTTAAATGCTTACACGCATTTTGAATAGTTTTTTGATTGGTTTGAAACTACGTTTGTCGTTCTTACACTTTTGGTTGGCAGTATAGGCATTGAAGTGCTTTTTTTCGCACCTTCGATTTTTTTGGTAGGTTATAAGTTACGAACTTACACTTGAGCATTTTTAGGTCATTTTGAAAGTTCAAGTGGTACTTAGACACGTTTTCAGAACTTTTTAGGTTGGTTTAAAAATATGTTTGTTGCATTTCAATACTTGGTTTCCATTTTGGGTTTGAAGTGTTTTAACTCCTTTTTTTTTTTTGTAGGTTATGGGTTACCAACTTACACTTGAGCAACGATAGGTCGTTTTGAAAGTTCAAGTGATACTTACACACATTTTGAACACTTTTTGGGTTACACACTTGGTTGCTACTTTGTGTCATGAAGTGCTTTTTATTGCACCTTTTTAACTTTTTGGTAGATTATTTGTTATGAACTTTGTTAGGTCACTTTCAAAGTTCAAATGATACTTATATACATTTTCAATACTTTTTAGGTTTGTTTGAGGCTAAGTTTGTTGCACATACATACTCTGTTCCATTTTTGGTCTTGAAATATTTTTTTCATGCTTCTTATACTTTTTTGTTGGTTATAAGTGACTAACTTACACTTAAGCTTGTCCGGTTGTTTTGAAAGCTTAGATGCATTTTGAATAATTTTATGGTTGGTTTAAAATTATGTTTGTCGCTCTTACACACTTGGTTGGCATTATAAGGCTCGAAGTACTTTTTTCTCACTTTTTGAACTTTTTGGTAGGTTATAAGTTACAAACTTACACTTAAGCATTTTTAGGTCGTTTAGAAAGTTCAAGTGATACTTAGACACATTTTCAAAAAATGTTAGGTTGGTTTGAATATATGTTTGGTGCACTTACATACTTGGTTTCTATTTTTATAAGACAATCCCAATCCTCATTCCAAAAATTCACGTTATTAAAGTAGCAATAAACTTTTAAATAAGAAACTAACACCTCCTTATACTAATTTAGATCAAGTAAGAGAATGTTAGCATTAGATTACCTCCACAATCAAACTTGATCAAGATTAGATGAATGGCTCACATGCATTCTATCACAAGAATTGCAAATTAAGGGAAAACTCTCAAAATAAAATTTAAATTGCTTTCATCAAAAGTCTTGTTCTTACAAATGAAAGGATAAAAGCATTATATAGCCTTGTAAAGATTTTATCCTAATTAATGAAAATACCAAAAAGTCATTAAAACATTAACTAATCTTTTTATCTTCCAACAACTAATTTCCAACCATCGTCTTTAATACTAAACTATTCATGGAACTCTGCTGGGGTTCTTCGAAAACCAACAGTGATTCCTCAAAAAGTGTCTCCATGCCCATTTTCATGTTTTGAAAATCATATGCTTGCTGCCATATTTTAATTTTGATGCGAATTTTGAGCGGTTCTTCTTTGATTTGGCTTTGGAAGACATATGAGGTATGGCATTGTTGATTTTAGAAGCAACCTTCGAATCAAGCATCTTTATGAGTGTCTTTGCCTCCCGTAAGAACTCAAAAGAAGCAATAGAAAAAGATGGGTTGAGCTCACCTGTTAGGAAACAAGTTCTTTTGCATATAAGATTAAAAATATTTTGTTTTGAAAAAAAAATAGATTTAACCTTACTAACTCTCTCACAACAGCTTTGCTTTTTTACTTTTCTTTCATTTTTCTCTCTAGTCCATAAACTATCCTCGTGCTTTTCATTCTCACATTTTTTCTTGCAAGATTCATTTTCAATTAAACTACATGCTTTTGTTTTTGTCTCTTTTTTCTCTAACTCACCCATATCAACATGAACTTCAACATTAGATGTTACAATAAAATTAGATAATTTTTTACAAAGTATGTCGTCTTCAACTTTGTCATTCTTTACCACAACAATAGGCCTAATCTCTGTAGGTATACTAACCTTCTTCAAATTTCAGTCTCGTAAATTTAACTGTTGAGTCAACATACATAAGTACTCAACTGATTTATTTAATTCAACTAAACTTTTTTGAAAAGATTTTGCACTGATGACTTTCGAAACTTCTTCCTTAGGCATGTAAATGTATTGTCGTATGTCTATCAATTCACCTCGTAAAGTCTTCCAAAATTCAGCATCATAGTTATAGGCAACACGACGATTTTTTTCTTGGTAAAATATTCTCTCTAACTCATCTAACACACTCAATTCACTAACTATTCTATTGGAACACTCATGTTTACCCACAAAAGGTAGACTATTTGGGAAAGTAGCTAAATTATGATTTTGGGTAGGCCTATGCACCCTTGAAATAGTGAGCTACTAAATATAAGCAAGAGAAGATAATTATGAAGCCAACCACAAAAAGAACAAAAAATGAAAAGGTCAAACTAATAAGGAAAAATAGAATTTTCGGATGAAACTGAACACATAAATTAATTTGCAAATAGAAAGGTTTTAAGAAATGAATTTGATAAACTACCCTTCTCAGAAGTTGAAGATAAGAGGCTAATCTAAAAGTTTACCAAAAGGCACGAAGTGAAACTTGATAATTTGCAAGGAGAAAGAAAATGAAAGATGAGAAGGAATTTTAGAAGACACTAATTTTAAAGTCCTCAACAATTAATGATAAGAAGGTGAAAAGACATTCAAATGATCATGCAATCGACCTAGGAAATGATAGAAACATAGAAGAGTAAATGTAATAACTCAATCGTGTAATTTTTTTATTAAAACTCAAGATTAATCACACAATAAATGATAAGATAAAACTAAAAAAAAGTTTGCAAGAAAGAAAGATAGAATCAATCCTAAAGTAGGTCACAAAGATGCAACCTCTGCTCTCATACCAATGATAAGGCAATCCTAATCCTCAATCCAAAGATTCAAGTTATTAACGTAGCAAGAACCTTTGAAATAAGAAACTAACACCTCCTTATACTAATTTAGATCAACAAAGAAAAAGTTAGGATTAGATTACCTCTTAGATCAAAGATCTAGAAGCAAAATTTAAAAATCTTGTTCTAAATTCAGTCACTCCACAATCAAACTTGATCAAGGTTAGATTGAATGGCTCACATGCATTCTATCACAAGAATTGTAAAGTAAGGGAAAACTCTCAAAATGAGATTTTAAATTGCATTCATCAAAAGTCTTGTTCTTACAAACGAAAGGATAGGACATTATATAGCCTTGTAAAGATTTTATCCTAATTAATGAAAATACCAAAAAGTCTTTAAAACATTAACTAATATTTTTATCTTCCAACAACTAATTTCAAACCACCATTTTAATACTAAACTATTAATGGAAGTTACCCTAACTTGTTAAACTAAAACAAATAGAAATACAATAAAAATGTGATATTAAGTAAGTCATGAGGTTTTCAAAATGTTGGCTTCATGGAAGCTTAATGTCTATCCCATGGTCCACTTCAATCGAGAAAACAATGACCTTCAAAACTTCAAATGGTCCTTCGTCTCCTCTATTAGTATGTGGCACATGAAATTCACGGTGAACCGACCCTATCCGTTCTTGTACATGAAGAATGAATGGTTGTTGAATCTTTGATGCTTTCGATCTTGTAATTGGTCTGTATGAAACATCATGATTCTTATCATTTTTTTCCTCTTCAAAAGGATTCGTCCTTTATCAAGAAATTCATCACCAACTTCAAAAGGACGAAATTTAGAAGCATTGAAACCATAATTCTCATCTCCCTCGCCTTGTAGAGTAATTTTGTAGTCATAGAATTTCATATATAAGTCATTCATGGAACTCTGCTGGGGTTCTTCGAAAACCAACAGTGATTCCTCCAAAAGTGTCTCCATGCCCATTTCTATGTTTTGAAAATCGTATGCTCGCTGCCATATTTTAATTTTGATGCAAATTTTGAGCGGTTCTTCTTTGATTTAGCTTTGAAAGACATATGAAGTATGGCATTTTTTATTTTAGAAGCAACGTTAGGTTATAAGTTACGAACTTACACCTTATGCAACGTTAGATCGTTTTGAAAGTTCAAGTGATACTTACACACATTTTCAACACTTTTTAGGTTTCTTTGAGACTAAGCTTATAGCACTTACACACTTGGTTGCTACTTTAGGTCATGAAGTGCTCTTTTCATACTTTTCTAACTTTTTGGTAAGTTATGAGTTATGAACAAACACTTATGCATTGTTAGGTCGCTTTCAAAGTTCAAATGATACTTAGACACGGCTTCAACACTTTTTAGGTTGTTTGAGGCTAAGTTTGTTGCACATACATACTATGTTGCCATTTTTGGTCTTGCAATGTCTTTTTTCACGCTTCTTATTCTTTTTGGTAGGTTATAAGTGACGAACTTACACTTAGCATTGTTAGGTCATTTTAAACACTTAGGTGTGTTTGAAACTAAGTTTGTTGCTCTTACACATTTGGTTTACACGTTGGGTCATGAAGTATTTTTTTCACACTTTTAAATTTTGGTAGGTAACAATGACAACTTACTCTTAAGCATTGCCCAGTCGTTTTGAAAGCTTCGACACATTTTGAATAGTTTTTTGGTTGGTTTGAAACTATGTTTGTCGCTCTTATACACTTTGTTGGCATTATAGGTCTTGAACTACTTTTTTTCTCACTTTTCAAACTTTTTGAGGTTTTAAGTTACAAACTTATACTTGAGCATTTTTAGGTCGTTTTGAAAGTTCAAGTGATCCTTAGACACGTTTTCAAATCCTTTTAGGTTGGTTTGAAAATAAGTTTTTTGCACTTACATACTAGGTTTACATTTTGGGTCTTGAAGTGTTTTTTTTAACCCTTATTTTATTGTTTTGTAGGTTATGGGTTACGAACTTACACTTAAGCAACGTTTGATCGTTTTCAAAGTTCAAATGATACTTACACACATTTTGAACACTTGTTAGTTTTGTTTGAGACTAAGTTTGTAGCACTTACACACTTGGTTGCTACCTTGGGTCGTGAACGCGTGCAATGCTTTGTTAGGTCGCTGTCAGTGTTCAAATGATACTTAGACACAATTTCCACACTATTTAGGTCGGTTGGAGATTAAGTTTGTTGCACATACATACTATGTTTCCATTTTTGGTCCTGAAGTGCTTTTTTCACGCTTCTTATTCTTTTATGGTAAGTTATAAGTAAAGAACTTACACTTAAGCATTTTTAGATCGTTTTAAACATTTTTTAGGTGTATTTGAAACTAATTTTGTTGCACTTATACACGTGGTTTAAAGGTTGGATCATGAAGTGCTTTTTCACACTTTTAAATTTATTAGGTAACAGTTACAACTTACTCTTAAGCATTGTTCGGTTGTTTCGAAAGCTTACACGCGTTTTGAAAAGTTTTTTGGTTGGTTTGAAACTATTTTTGTCGCTCTTACACACTTGGTTGGCATTATAGGTCTTGAAGTGCTTTTTTCACACTTTTTAAACTTTTTGGTAGGGTTATAAGTTACGAACTTACACTTAAGCATTTTTAGGTGTTTTGAAAGTTCAAGTGATACTTAGACACGTTTTCAAACTTTTTAGGTTGGTTTGAAAATAAGTTTGCTGCACTTATATACTTGATTTCTATTTTGGGTCTTGCAGTGTTTTTTTTAACTCTTATTTTATTTTTTGTAGGTAATGAGTTAGAACTTATACTTAAGCAATGTTAGATCGTTTTGAAAGTTCAAGTGAGACTTACACACATTTTGAACACTTTTTAGGTTTGTTTGAGACTAAGTTTGTAGTAC
>JBBPDI010089529.1:0-28269 GCA_037974545.1 Cucumis variabilis
TTACTGTAAATTGTAATCAAACTTTTCCACAAAAGTAATAAATCTGAACTTCAAAATTACACAAATAAAACTCTAATTATTATTCAATCCACTAATAATAGATAAATACGTGGCTCACATAGTAAAATTTTGAAAAACAGGGCTTCCTAAAAAAGAAAAAAAAAGGTGTGAAGGTTGGTTGAAAATATAAGTATTCGTCTTCCCCTTTCATTGAAATTAAAATAAGGAGAGTATTATGTTGACCACATTTAGAACAAAAACTCCCCAAGCTTAAGTAGGAGAGAGGGTTTTCTCAATGAAAAATTGACATCCCTAAATGCTAATCATCCTCTCCATAAACAAAAATGAGCAACTAGAATAAAGTGGCACAAGTGATGAGTACTAAAAAATGAAGCATACTCACAACAAGAAATAAACAAGATACAAATGCACACAAGTGCAATAATTAGAAAAAATACAGAACTTTCCTGCATAGGTTATCTTAACCAGAACAACATATCTTTACACCCTAAATGAGACTTATAAACAATTAAAGGATAAAACTTTCACATGAATCAAAATTTACGAGTAAAAGATATTATATATGAATAAGTAGTCATTAAAGATATTTTAATAACAAAAAAAAAAAAACGGGGAGAACACCCTAATTCATAGCAGTGCACAAGGGTTCCAACCAAATACCCAGAACACCATTCTCAGATACCATCCTAAAACAATTCATTTTGAATAACAACCAAATAGGCAAAACTCACATGAGCATTCTCAAATACAATCCTAAAACAATTCATTTTGAATAACACAACAGATCAAGAGTAATATCCAAGGCATAAAGTACATAGATTTCAACTAATTCCTGGAAATATATATAAAAAAAAAATTTAAAAACTCGAAAAAGCCACTACATACAGGCGAAATCAAAACACAAACCGAAAACGTGATAAATGTATTGAAGAACTCCAAAGGAAAAGAATGAAAAGAGGAAAAAACTAGAAGCTGAAAGCAGTAAGGTCGACTTACCGTAGTAGGGAGTCAAAGGAGAAGGATTATTGAGCTGCTCCACTGGCTGCCGTGGCCTTAGGTAAGTGGAAATGCGGTGAAGTCTTGAGAAAGAA
This sequence comes from Cucumis variabilis, assembly GCA_037974545.1. Taxonomy (NCBI): domain Eukaryota; kingdom Viridiplantae; phylum Streptophyta; class Magnoliopsida; order Cucurbitales; family Cucurbitaceae; genus Cucumis; species Cucumis variabilis. The sequence continues at coordinate 1,113 of JBBPDI010089529.1, forward strand.
TGAAAACCCTAAAGACGTTTATTTATACAGATACTAAACCGGCCGGTTCGGGTTGCATTCTGGATCCGACCCGGACGGTCTTGACAATTTATTTTTTCAGAAATTAGAAATTATTGTACAATTTGTATCTCTCTTATTGAATGTTTACATTACTTTGATTTTCTTCTCTTGTTTAAATAACATGACAATTCCAACTATCCAACCCGGATTGGGTTAGTTTTATTTTTGATTGAATTAAGTTGAATTTTTTTGTATGTATTTTTGAATTGGGTTGGATTTAGGTTAGATTTTTAAAAAATATTGGTTGACCCAGCTCCACTCGAATTTCTAATATTATTAAAATATATATCACAACTTATAAATTTATAATTCATATATATTATTATGATTTTTTTTACATAAATTTATAATTCATATATATTATTATGATTTTTTTTAAAAGTTTGTAATAAATGTGTTGATTTTGATATTTAACATTTTAGTTTCATTTAAGTTTTATGGAATTTTAGTTATTAAAATGTCTTGTAGATAAATTTAAGTATTTTAAGTTAATAAATAATATAATTTTAAAAAAGAAAAGAATAAATAAATAATCTGACAACCTAACCCAAAATTTGAGACTTGAGTTGGGTTGAAAATCTTATTTGGGTTATTTAGGTTGTCAATTTGACCGGATTGGTTAAAAAAATCTCTCCAACCCAACACATTTACACATTACACCCATACTCTACCCAACCCATGACCAGATTTTGATTAGGAATTACTGACACTATGTTTGATACTACATATAGAAGTGTCTAAATGATCCAACAACTCAAATAACTGGTACTACCTAACTCAAAATGTAAGAATTGAGTTGTGTTAGTTATTGGATCAAGTCGAGTCTCAAGTTAACTATAAAAATTTTGGTTAACTTAAAACAATCTGAATTATATATATTAATAATATAGAAAATATCTTTCAGGTTCATGGATGTTCAAATTAGCTATTATAGTTATAAGTTTTTAGCAATAGTTTTAAAACATCCTTCTACTAATAAAATCATTAAATTTAATTAACTATGTACTCACGTGCTAAGATGACTTGAAAAACAATATATATCAATTTAATTGAAAAAAACCCCATAAACCTCTCTTCATCCCTGCAAAACTTCCTCTAATTGGCAACTTCTACATCCTCCATCATGAAACTCAACATAAATAGGTGTAAATAAAATATCATTTTTTAGAAAAGCTATCACTTTTGTGATTTCCTTTCAAAATGAAAGTGTGAAACCATTGTCTTAATAAAGGAGATTCTTGCAAATTAATTTTTGAAGTTAGTAGAATTAAATTTGAGTAGGAGTTTTGAGATAACTCGAGGAAAGGGACAGAAGACGAAGGAATCAAACACACGTTATGAAAAAAGGCAACACAATACAACAAGATAACAGGAGAAAGAAAGGCAACTAAGAACACTTAACCAATTATTAGGTAGCGAGCTAGGCTAGGAGGAGTCGGTTAAGTGTTAAACTTGAATGATTAGTCAACTAAACACGGGTTAGTTAAGTTTAAGTTAAGCATGATTTAAGGATGATACTAAACTAACACGTGTAACACACTAAGTGGAAGTTGTTGAGATTAGGAGAAGTGTAATGCTGACTAACTTGACTTGAGGAGAGTACAAATAAGTTTGAAGAAGGATTAATTCAAGTGTTTAAATAAGAAGAAGTTCTATCAAATGAGTAAAAGATGAAGCTTCGTTGTAGGACTAGACTACAAGAGGGAAGAAGAGTTAAATGATAAGAAGGAGAAAAATGGAAAAAGAAAAGCTTAGCTTAGTAAGTGACCGTTCAAAAGAAAAACAAGCTTTTGAAAAATGTTTTTACCACTAAAGTCATGTTGTTAGATAACATACTGCAATCTCATATAAAAATATAAAAGGACATGACTAATTTGAAGTATGCCTATGTTTGTGAAGTTGTATTGTTGTGATGCTTGTATGTATACAAAATCATTAACCTTATTCCTGATAAAAAGCTAGCTATTATGTGCATGCACATAAGAGTATAGACTGCCATGCGTTAGGTGGTCCGCTTGGTAGCAGGATGGTTGAACACGTTGAGTGGTCTGTGTTTAAGTCAATCACCATAGCAATTGGTATTGAATGAGGGTTTGTAAGGATGTTGATGGTGAAATTGTAATCATCAAGTGATCCTTGAGTTGAGGAAGTTCAATATCCAAGTGTTGGGAATAAGTAGAGGTTAATGTAACTATTGTACTGCTTAACGCGTAGTAAGATGTTAATGAAAATAAGAAAGCTTTTATTATATGTAATTGTATTTTCAAACGTATTTCTAAATCTTTGTCACTCACTAAGTTATTAGCTTACGTTTTAAGTTTCCCTTCTTCAAGTTAAGCGAAGAAGGGCCATCAGGCGAGGCGAGAGGAGGCTGCTACTAAGTACTTGATGTATCGACTAGTAGTATTAATAGTAGTAGTACTTAGTTTAAGTTTTGCAATCCTTTAAATTATAAGTTGTACGCTTGTGTTGTAGCAAGTTGTTAATAAAAGGATTACTAAGTTTTCAATATGCCTGATGTGCTATTGCATAGTAGAAGCTTTCACTAGCATGATCACACCTAAGGTTTAAGTTAAGTTTAAAGAAGTACCTAGGCATTTGGCGTTTCACCTAGAGACGTCCGTTTGCCTAAGTGATAATGTGTATAAATACTCGTTATTATAACCTCTTTTATTAGAATAATGAGGTCAAAACGCACAAGAAGATGATCAAAACATGTGACTTATGTTGTAAATACATAAGTATTTAGAAATACATAAGTATTTAGAAATACATCTTACATAAGTATTATGCCTGTTTTATGCGATTTTCATGTTTAAATGCAAGGTAAATATACAAGAAGAAATGAGCGAATCACTGAGAACATCTTGCACATAAACAACGCAATGGAAATTTGCCTGATGAATAACATCTCCAGGCGAGGAACCACGTCCTCATGCAAGAAAGGTTCGCTAGAAGACAAAAATGGTAGTTGGAGTGATGTGACTTCATAGGATCGAAATTGACACTGAAAATCTTAGAAGAATAGAAGTTTTTTGCCTGAAGCTGTCTATAAAAGTACTTCATCTTCACCAAGAGAAATGAGGTCTGAATGGACTAAAAAGAGGGCCTGCATGGGCCAATTAGAGGTCTGAATAGACTCTGAGAGAGAGAGAGAGAGAGTTCAGATGAACTGCAACTGTAAAGAGTTCATTCTTCTTCTTCTTCTTCTACTAATACTATGATCATGTCGCGAAAGAGAGCTCAAAGTTAGAGTAGAGAAGAAGGTCATTCCCCTTTGCTTCCTAACTTGTAATATTGTTTCAATGTTCTGTCTTCCATTTTTGTATTCTTTGTAATATGTATTGTTCATATCGTACGTGGCCTACGACCTACATTATTTGTATATATTACATACTTATGCACCTTTCAATCCAACATTCCTTTACTTTTCACCAGTCAATGTGTTGTTTGTAGCTTAGGTAGATGATAAGTCCTTGATAAGAAAAGTTACTTATAAGTTTTATTGCATTAGTTGAGCTATTCTTATCGCTTGGCCAACGTAAGTTGCCAACTATCCGAGAGGAAAAGTAGCAAGGAGGATTTTTTTTCTTCCTCGTGAGGCCATTTTCAATATTTGTATCTCGAAAGGATAAAACTTGTGGACAATGGATACAGAGAGGTTGCAGTCCTTAATTGCGAAATCCTATACGATTTATAAAGCAATCCCTTCTAGATATAATTCACCATTTCATACTTAGTCATATGGATCTCTAAGAAGAGACCATGTGTGGTATACAATGATTTCGAGAGAAGCAAGCCTTAATCATAAGTATGGTTTAGTGAGTTACATCGCATTAAGATTATCTTATTACTTATTTGCATGAGAACATGTAGGCATTCATCCCTTCATTTCTCTAACACAAGTTAGTTCACATCACCACACCACTTACGTACCTTCTCTTTACAGATTCTCTCTGCTTGGTTTAGTTATTGAGCTTATCTCAACAATTCCTATATTTGTTATTCTTTAATTCTTTCATATTGCCTACATGAGAAGTAATATCTAGAAGTAATATCTTGAATCAATTCCCTATGTTCGACCTTAGATCATCCAGGTAAACTTGCTGTTATGCTTACACTTGAACTAACAATAGAAAAACTTGTGCTCAACAAGGACTTAGCTATTACGCGATGAAGTGGGATATAGTGAGCATTTTGCATGCTATGATCATGTCCCATGATTTATCGCATAGAATTTATTGCACAGTGCAAAGAGGTAAGGAGAGCATCTTAAGCGCAATAAACCTTCCTCATGATGCTTTGTGAGTGTATTACACACATATAAAAAACCAAGTTCCCGAGCCACCACCAAGTCATATCCACACTCGACATGTAGTACATGTAGTAGTGCATGACGGAAAGAATACCCAGAAGCCATAAATTTGGAACAAATGAAAGTTTAGATCTTTATGATAGAAAATCATTAAAGAATTGCATGTAGCAACAAAAGATATAAATGATGAAGTTCATTGGTGTTTTCTTCTTTCTTTTTTATAATTGGTCGTGCCACAAAGAGAGTACATATTTTTAATTCGGAATGAATTCCCAAAAGTAGAAGAAGAATCATCAATAATAGAGGAAGCTGAAAGCTGATATTGTGGTTGTCATTAGACATGTTACCATATATGCATATTGTGACTTGTCAACTAGCTAGGCTAATTTAGAGGCTAGTCTTAGAATTTTCTTATTTATTCCACATTTTTTTGTGTATATTTATCCATGTATTTCTTCATGGTAAATTATTTGATCATCAATTAAATATCAATATATTAATATGGTATCAAACAAGTAATCTTCTTCAAATTTCCTACCCTAGTGGTTTCATTAGGTAATTCTTGGTTTTTTTTATTCTGCTTGTTGTAATCACATGACTTTTTACTTTTATCATCATCAACTCCTATATCCCTTCCCCATGTTCATGTCACTAATGAAAATTGTATGTCTACATCTCATTTTGGTACTGTAGCTACACCCACCAGAACACTCTCCCTTAAACTCAAGGTGGTAGAGTAGAGACCAACTTGAGTTTATAAAGTAATTGAGTGAAACCTTCCTAACACCCTCTTTGGCTAAAAAAAAGAGGCGTGAAGCCAACAAGCATCGACTCTCTTACGACACTTACTAACTAACTTGACTTGAACTTACTTACTTAACAAATGCATAGAAGATATTAAAACATAATTTAAACATTCATTAAAAAAAGAACATTTAGAAAACACAAACATAAAATCATTACAATAGTGGGGTCAAAGAAGGTTGAAAATATAACAAACTTTAACAAATTCAACCCTAATTCGATACAACTATGCATAAGTCTATCACATAGGACTAAGATAAAATAGCAAACAACCTAGTAAACCAAATGGTAGATCGATAACTATATGTCAAGCTCGGGGACCATGATCATTACTTAGAAAATGAAAACGTTTGAAAACTTGAGATGAAAGGCTCAATGTGAGTATCTTTAAAAATTATAACTCAGGCTTGAAAGCGCAAACTCATGCTTTGAAACATAAGTAAGCTTTATTTCATAGTTTTCACAAACAACTTATCAAATCAAGCTTAAACAAAATCATGTATGAAGCAATAATAAGATCAACTTGAAATTTCACGAACATCATTAAATCATCTCATCCTTTTAGTACCTATCTAGCTTTTTCGTAGTAGGGCACACCTAGTACTCCTAAAGTCTTTGTTGTCTAGGTATTCTCAACATCACGACCAAACTTTCCTATATGCACATGGTAACTACCTTCAAAGGGCCATAATACTCATCAATAAACTTTCACGTACAAAGTAATACTTTAAAACAATATCTCCTAGTTCATAAATAACTTTAGATTGAAATAACTTATAACTCAAACTTTACTTGTAAACTTTCATGTAACTCATGCTTTTCTCAAATACTTGGCTAAATCTCAAGCTTTAAATACTTAGCAAGGTAAATATATTACGTTTTAATAAAATTGTGCTAAGTATCACATAAACGTAATTAAATACTTAAACATGGAAATCATGCTTTTAAATTACTTCAATAAACTTAAAATCATTTTATCACTCGTAACTTTAAGTTAAACTCTTATCGACTTTAAACTTGCCAAATTTCTTCTTGACCTATAATTTAGAAATTTGATCCTTAATTAACCTTCTTGAGCTTAAATTATAATTAAAATGGCTTAAGAACTCCAATGATTTCAACCTGGGTCAATGTTAATGCATAGGTAAATCTTGGACGGATAAAACATAGTGGCCTCATGAGTTGCGTGCATGTCTTGTGTCCTAGCCCATGGTGGGCGCTCAACACACTCGTATAAACTTGTAGGACAATTTTTTCGTGTGCGCTTGCATTACCATGACACCTGTTCTTCCCACGACTAGCTCATTTGTTGCCTTATAATGGTTGCCTTGATAGCCTCGTAAGAAGTCTCATTGTTCACAAAGCCTCTTCTTGTGCTCAGTGCCTAGCTAACATGATAACCTCTTTGGTTGTATGTCTTAGAGGCACATAAGCTAGCACACATGTCTTTGCCATGCGCGCTTGACTTGTCACGCCTACACTACTGCACACGTGCTTGGGTTCAGATGGGGTTCAAAGCACCTTGCTGGCTGTTTTATGCCTAAAGTTCTAGATTTCACTTTAAACTTAAATAGCATAAAATCCAATAATCAAATTGAAAAACTTCCTTTAATGAAATTGTTCTAAATTACTTTTTTACCTTAAAATTTAGCTTTCAAACTTCCCGTGGCTCTCTAGATATGTCTATTACTTTGGGCCTTGCTCAAATTGTTCCAAAAACTGCACAATCATGAAATTTCTTCAAGTTTCTAGCATCAAACTTCAAAGATTTCTTCTCAGAAACCCTAAATCATCATCTAGATTCATTTAGCTATAATTTTTTGCTAAGAATTTTGGTCTTTGCATGAGAGAAAATGGCGAAGTTATTTGTTCTTCAATCTCTATTTGTAAGACCTCAAAACGTGTATTTCTCATGACATTTTTTCTTTATTTCTGTATCACTTAACTTAATTTTTTATTCTTAGTTCTCTATTTGTCTACCATGCTATCTTATAAAGCTCCTTACTCAATGCCTAACCTAACTAAAAAACATCTCAAAATTGCATATTCTTCTTTGCACATACATACAATGTCGCCTAACTCTAAACTCATGTTCATCATTAGAGATGTCCATGGGACAAGGCGGTGATGGGGATGCCACTCCTCGTTCCCATCCCCATCCTTTATCCCATTCCCGATCCCTACGAATTTCCCCATAGGGAACGGGGCGAGGATTCTCCGCAGGGATTCATGGGGATTACGTGGGGATTAGATTTCCCACGGGAAAATATTAGCCACTTTTATTTTTTTTTCTTTTTTTTGTTTTTTATAAATAAATATAAATATAAATATAAATTCATGTATATATATAATTATACATATAAATAAATATATGTTTAAAACAGAAAATAATATATATGTTTAAAACTGAAACGTGTGTGTCTATATCTCATGTCACTCCCTATTTCCATCCTTGCCCCTTGTCCCATTTCCCATCCTTACGAATTTCTCTATGGGGAAGGGGACAAGTGATAGCGTGTATAAATATTCGTTATTATAGCTCATTTTATTAGAATAATAAGGTTAAAGCACACATGAAGATGATCAGAATGCATAACTTGTGTTGTAAACACATAGGTATTTGGAAATACACTTTACATAAGTATTATGCCTATTTTACGTGATTTTAATGTCTAAACGCAGGACAATGAATAAAGAAAGAAACTAGTGAATCGTAGGACACATCTCGTGAATGGACTACAACCAAAAACTCATCTAGTGATTGACGTCTCCAGACGAGGAACAACGTTATCACGCGAGAAAGGTCACTAGAACACACAGAGTGGTAGTTGGAGCTGATGTGATGTCCAACAGACACTTTTGGGGCAAATAGGGTTAACAAGTTCTAAAGATAGAAGTTTTCCTCCCAAATGTTGCCTATATAAAGCCATCTCCGTCAACCTACAAAGTAAGATGCCTGAATGAGCGCAAGAGGCCTGAATAGGTCAAATATCCTAGAGAGAGGAGGAAAGTAATAGCCTTTCCGCCATTTGTAAATGTTTTCTTCTTCTTCTCCAATCAGTTGTAAAAGCGAAAGCTTGGCTTCTGAGAAGGGCAGAATCCATACTTCCATTGTCCCCTAACTTGTAATACTTTTCCACTCTCATCTCTTTTCATTTTTGCACTTCTTTGTAATATAAGTTATTCATATTGTACAATGACCGAAGGCAAAAAACTTGCTTGTAGTGTTGGTTTCACTTTCGTGCTTAGAGTTAAGGGTTCTGTTATGTTTAATTCACAGCAATACATCATCGAGTCAGGTCATTGCGCATAATGCGCTCATTATAACTCTTTGTATCACATGTTTTCATTGTAAGCGATGTGGGTCATGATTACAACATTGCGAAATGCTCTCTATGCACCTCTTCATTGCATAATACTTAAGTCCTCGTTGAGTACAAGTTTTCCTGTGATTCGTCCAAGTGCAAGCGTACAGTAGGTTTACTTGGGTGATTCAGGGTCGACCAGAGGGGATTGTTGTAGATGTTAGTTCTAGATTTCACTTATTGTTTAGGCTTTATGACAATTAAGTTGAAAGAATGTAGCACTAATTATAACTACTTATTTACAACTCGAGACTTGTGCACAAAGAGTAAATTAAGCTGGAGGAGAATAAATTAAACTAACTTGCAGACAGATGACTGTGAAGGAAGTTTTACATGCTATTAAAGTGATTAGGCGTTGCGATAATCTTAACGTGCTATAATTGCATAATGGGCATATAATTAAGGCGACCTTCTTTCAAAGTGTTTGGACGCCACACTTTTTCGTCTTTTGGGATACAACTGATTATGCTTAGGCAAATTATATCTAAGGAACTTGACTCGTAACACTTATAGGACTTCTCATTTAAGAACGACAACCTCTCGGTGCCTATTGTTCACACTTGTTCACCTTTTAGAATACAAATGTGAGAAGCTACCTCGCTAAGGTGAGGTTCGTTACCAAACTCCTCCGTGAGCGCATTAGTCTTATCCTTACTACTTGCCCTCTCGAGTAGTTGGCGATTGACATTGGCCAAGTGACGAAAATAGCTGAACTAATGCGATAATAATTATAAGTTGAGCCCCTTATGAAGAACTTATCACAACTCTTCTCTTTTAATAACATGAAGATAGATGAAAAGTTAAGAAATGGTGGATTGGAAAGGGATAAACATGCAATTTATGTATAAAATAAATTATAGGTCTTCGGCCCCTGTACAATATAAACAATACATACACTACAATGGAATAAAAAAATGGAAAAGACAGAAGAATGGAAAATGCTATGACAAGTTCAGAGATTAGCAACAAATATTCTTTTCTTTTAGCACGGTTGTTTAATCTCTAGGTAGCTTGTTCAAGCTCACTTTCTATTTGTGTAAAATATTCTATGACCATTTTAGTCTCTCTCTCATTCTCTCGATGAGGATGAAGTGCTTGTATAGACTACTTTTCAACAAAAAACTCTATCCCTCTGAGTGTGTCAGTGCTGTCATTGCCCCTATGAAGTCACGTCATTCTAACTACCATTCTTGTATTTTTGTGAACTTTCCTCAAGTGATATTTAGGTTCATCACCTGGGATTCTTAATCGTTAGGTGCGATCCATCGCTTAGCCTTTGCGCGAGATGTTGTGTGTGAATTGCTCCTTTATACTTTTTCCCACTTGTCCTACAATTAAACATGTTAAACGCATAAAATAGGAGCGACATTTATGTAAGCCATATTTCTCAGTATTTATGTCTTTACAACATAAGTTGTGCGTTCTGAGCACCCCTTAGGCGTTTTAACCTCATTATTCTAATGGAAATGGCTATAATAACGATTATCTCCACACGTTATCATCTAGATTCTTTATATATATTACTTGTTTATACCTTTTCAATCCATCTTTTCATAACTTCTCGCTTGTCAATGTCTTATTAGTAGTTAGGTTTGTGATAAGTTTTTGATAAGGAGTCTAGCTTATAATTCTTATCGCATTAGTTAAGCTACATTTATCACTTGTTCAGTGTCAATCGCAATCTACCCAAGAGGAAAAGTAGCAAGGATAAGACTAATGCGTGCAAGGAGGAATTTAGCAACAAACTCCATCTTAGCGAGATAACTTCCAACATTTGTATCTCGAAAGGCGAACAAGTATGGACATTAGGCATCGAGAGGTTGTTGTTCTTAATCACGAAGTTCTATAAGTGTTATAAGTGAATACTCCTAAATATATCTTACCTAACCATACTTAGTCTTGTGGATCCCGTAAGGAGACTATGTGTGACGTTTAATAATGTGAGAGGAGTACGCCTTAATCATAAGCTAGTTGAGTAAGTTAAATCACATAAAAAACTCTTGCATTGCTTAATCGCCTAATGGTGCGTAGACCTTCCTTCACTCTTTCTCGCATACAAGTTAGTTCACATACAATTCCATTTCGTATCCATTTACTCCGGTTCTTTAGGCGTACATAAGTAGTTTAATTCTGGTTCTGATTCTTTTATACCATTATAGTTAATTCTCATAATGTCCAACTAATGAGTAATTTGCTAGAACTAATGTCTATCAACAATTCCTAATGTTTGACTTTGGATCATCTAGGTAAACCTATTGTTTCGCTTGCACTTGGGCAAGCAATATGAAAACTTGTACTCAACGAGGACTCAGGAATTACATGATGAAGAGGTACATTGTGAGCATTTCACATGCTATGATTGTGATCCATGACTCACGCCCAGAATTGAAACATTCTATATAGAGAGTTACGGTGAGCGCATTACGTGCAATGATCGGACTTAGTAACGTATTGCAATTGTGTTATACACACACAAAATTATCAAGTCCAAAAATATACAAGTAACGAGGATTCCTCGCAGGGATTCATAGGGATCAGGTTCCCCGCGGGAAAATATTAGCCACTTTTGGTTTTTTTTACTTTTCTTTATTTTTTGTTTTTATAAATAATTATAAATATAAATTCATGTATATATTAATTATACATATAAATAAATATATGTTTAAAACAGAAAACAATATCTATGTTTAAAACTGAAACGTGTGTGTCTATATCACACACACATGACATCTCTACTCTTCGTGTGGGAACATTTTCACGAAAAATCTCTCGACCACCCAACTATTGATTAAAATTCACCTAACTGCAACCTCAACACTTTTAAATCCTTATGGCTGCATAGCCTTCACACATTCTTAATGCATGACTTTTAAACTTACAAATACTCTCTAACTTTTTGGCCACTACGTTCTTAAGCGACCTTCAACACTACCCTCAACACATGCTTAATTTTCTTTTTTCCATTCAAGTCTTAATGCAAGCCCCAACTTTTTGGTTGCATAGCAATCTTGGCCGCATAATGTTTGTGTGAGGTTTACTTAGACACATAAACTTTTAGCCCAATCATGGTCGCCCATTCTATGTCAACACCAAGGCCTCTTGATCACATAATGTCTTTATTCTAGGCGTCTTAACTCTAGAGGCTTTCTTTCTTTCTTCCTTCTAACTTAATCTCACATAAACTTAGGTTCATCAAGCACATTTTTCTTAATTATGAATGTCATCAAACAACAAAGCACAAAAATGAACTTGAGTCGTTTAATAGAATGAGTTGGGATTTACAACTACATACCTCATAAAAAGAATTTTGTCCTCAAAATTTGGTAGCTCTTACTCGAACATGGTAAGGTACTTTTGCTTTATTTGCTCTTCTAGTTCCAATGTTGCTTCTGAAGGGATAAAAGCCCTAGGCAGTGAAAGATTTTATAGAACCATTCCTAATTTAATTTAGGAATTCCAAAATACCAATACGTTGGCAACCTTCCTATCCTCTAGGATGCGATTGGTTTGTAGAAACCAATTGAGATGAAAAAAAGTTTAGAGATAAACTATTTTTGCAAAGAGCAAAAGCATTGGCTTGAAGAAAAACTATTTTCTTATGCATATTTATAACTCCCTTTCCTTGAGAGAGTAGGAGAGAATCATGAGATTCTATTAATTTAAAATATTAAATTAATTTAAAAACTAATTTTCAAAGTTTGAACGTTTCAAATTACAACTAATATAAATAAATCTCATTACCCTTTACGAGCTAGGAAGAGGACCTAATGGACCTACAAATCCGAAGCTACAACGATATGAGACTAATAGGTTAAACTCGTTAATCGCATTAATCAATATTCGTTAATTGTGTGTACACTCTACTAAAGACTCACAGTTGAACTCTTTTCACTGTAGATATATTTTTGTGTCCATGGATATAGACCAATAATATTAAGTTAGTCCTTCATGAGTGTTCATAATACCAGTTGAGTCAAATTATCATTTTACCTCTGGATTACATCAAGTGTTTAAATGCTAGTGCTCCTATAATGAACAACTTGTTTATGGTCCAACCAATAAACAGAAACTTCTCTTATGCCATAGAGAGGGTATAGCTATTTGTTCAAGTTCTGTAGATATCATTTAAGGAAACACTCATCTACTTACCCTAAAGTAGGGAAGAAGTGAATTCCATATTGTGTAATTATGTTCTCAGCTCCCCGCTCGGTCTTGTCCCTAAAATGATAAGGATATTGAGTCAACAATCTGGCCACTCTTACCCGTACAAATCAAAAGACGATCCCTCGTGAATAGGAGTTCATAACATACTTAGGATTAAGACTAAGTTACTTAGGTCATCCTAATGAAATAGAAGCCTAACTAGTTAATGGAATTACCTCTAGTGATTACTATTTCGTAGTCCAATCTTATGCAAACTCATTGTATAGGATACCCTTACTTGCATGTCACCTACATGAACGCGTTGGATCATTGCGTTTATATCAAATCCATAGTGTTACCAGGATAAGGTACTTAGCCTTATCCCTAAACTATAAACCCTTTAAGCTGATCTCGAACATTGATCATTGTATATCTTTACCTACTGTTCAAGACTCATCAAACAACTTAAGATGTTAGTTTATTGGATTTGAGTTATCAAGACAAAACTAATAATATGATCGATAACATTTATTCAAAAATAACATTTTATTAATAAAAATTAATGGATTACATTTACTATCTACAAGTTTTAGGATGTAAATCTCAACAACTTCTTCCACTCCATGATTTCTCTAAAGAACTTTTACTAGTGGAATAACTTTATTTCTTAAAACTTGCTCCCTTATGTTTAGAATCTTTATTGGTCTCTTCCTCATAAGCGAGATCCTCTTTTAGTTTCACTAATTATTCTTGTAGAACATGAGATTAGTCTGGAACATACTTCTTTAGCATGGATACATCAAATACATCATGTATCTTGAACAACTCTGTGAGACACTTTAACTTATAAGTTGTTAGCCTAACTTGTTCTATTATTAGATATGGCTCGATGTACCTCAGACTCAACTTACCTTTCTTGCCAAATCTTAAGGCACCTTTTCGTGAACATAAGTTTAAGAAGACTTGATCTCCTTCTTCAAAATTTTTCTTTCTTTACCCTTGGTCTGTTTAACTTTTTTGGCGATCTTGAGGTATCTTAAGATTATCCTTGATCAATTTAACACTTTATGTAGTGCCTTGGACCAACTTTAATCGTACAAAGCATCATATAGTGCCATTCTAATGCTTGAATGGTAAGTGTAGTAAGCAAACTATATTAATAACAAGTGAGTATCCCAACTTTTCTTGAATTGTAATACACAAGCTCTAAACATACCTTCCATGTCTGGATGGTCCTTTCTGACTAACCATTTATCCAAAGATGGAAAGTTGTACTAAATGTACTTTATAAAAACTTCGCCAAAACTTAAAAATAAATCTTGAGTCTTGATTTAACACAATCGACATTAGAGCTCCACATTAACTCACAATTCTGTCAACATACAAATTAACTAGCTGATCTAGTGTAAATGCTATCTTGATCAACAAGAATATTTATGTCTTAGTGTGCCAATGAACAATCACCCATACTCTACTAATGCCACTAGGAGTATAAGGTAATTTGAATAAAAATCCATCGTGGTGTGTTCCCACTTCTGCTTAGGTACTGGAAGTAGATTCAAAAGTCCATTGGTCTCTGATGTTCTAGTTTAACTCGTTGGTAGTTTAAACGCTTATCAACATGTGCAGTTACCTCGTGCTTCATACCTGGCCATCAATATGTTTTCTTCAGAGTCCTATACATCTTAATGCTCCCTAGACACTTAGCATAAGCTAACTTATATAGCATCCTGTAGATCTTTTATACTTGGAAAACATAACTTAGCTTCTTTCACTAGAGCACGAGTCTATCTAAAAATTTGTTCACTGTTTCTATCGTGCCTTCTCAACTATTTTTCTTAGATCTTAATCTTCTAGCTACCTTCTAATAGTATCAAATTCAAATTATTTTGTCTTTGTTGGCTTCTTATGGATATGGTGTTACTTAATAGTCAGTTACTATACATCATTGTGATAATCGCTATTGCTATCGAGATTGCTCACAATGATGTATTTCATGAACGTACCAAACATATTGAAAATAATTGTCATTTTGTTCGTCACCATCTTCAAAGAAATACTTTCATCTTACGGTCCATCTCTACTCCAAAAAACTTGTTGATATCTCCATTAAGGCATTGTCATCGGGTCGCTTCACTCAGTTGCTTCACAAACTTAAGTTGGTCTCTACTTTACCACCCTGAGTTAGACCAACTTGAGTTTGAAGGAAGGTGTTACCATATATGCATATTATGAGTTGTCAATTAGCTAGGTTACTTTAAAGGCTAGTCTTGTTAAAGTCAAATATACATGCTAGCTGAATATATTCAAATTAAACACTCCAGATTTAATGAATTTTGAGGATTAAGCATGTTAAGAAAATTGGGAAAAACTAATATTTTAGAACACTTACCTTTGAAGCTTAAAAGTCTCCCTTAATTCTTGATGAAATCAAGTTGTACACAAATATAAGAGTCTTCTCTACTATCCTCAAGGCTTAGAACTTGATTGTAGAATTAAGAAAATGACCAATTTTGTGAGTTTTTTTTAGAGAAATGAGTTTATGAACACTTGATAATTTTTCTAAAACATCAACAAGTTTTCATCCTCAAATTACTCAACTAATATGTGCATTATATAGTCACTATACATGCAAATTACATTTGCATAACAATTTGACACACAACATTCAATTAGGTAGTGGATTAGGTGGAAGAACAATTGATAAACAACATTATAAGCACATGACTTATTCATAAAAAAAATTGAACAATTCGACTACTTATGAAATTATCCACTAACCATGGTCAAAGTAAACATTTGACTTTCAATGGTCAAGAGTCAACAACTTGACTTTCGACAAAAAACAAAATTCCTATTTTGCCTTTTGATTAATTTAATTTAATTAATTAATAAAAATAAATAATTTAACAATTTAAATTAATTAAATTCCACTTAATCCCGATCAATCCAATTGACCTAATTAGAATCCCTATTCAAATTTTTTATATTTAAATCTCATTTAAGTACTATTTCTCTCTAAATTTGTAATCATTACTATATCAAATATTACTAATGATTCATTTTCTCAACTAATTCAAACAATTCGAATTTTCAATCACGTTGTTCTAAGTTTAAATCCATAACAAGCTAATAGAGGGACCTAAAGTACCTACATATCATGAGCTTCAATAATCCAAGATTAATTAGTTAAACTCTTTTAACTGAGCTAATCAACATTGGTTAACTAATTGCAACTTTCCATTATAACCCGTAGCTGTGCTCTCCTCACTGTAGATATATTTATGTTTACTCGATATAACCATAATTAGTAAGCCAACCCTTCACAATTTGTTCATAATTTTGGCTAGATTAAGTTACCATTTTACCTCCGAAATTACATTTTGTTCCTTAAGCCTCAACTGATACTTTAATGAACAATTGGTTTAAAGTCCAACCTATAATCCAAATCACTTTTGGGCTAATGAGGGAGAGGGCCCCATTTATTCAAGACCTGGAGCTAGCACTTAAGAGAACAATCTATCTACAAATCCTAAAAGCGAGCATGAGTGAATTCCATCTTGCATCTAATATTTTCACCACCTGGTCTTATCCCTAAAATGAAAGGTCTATTGGACCAGTGCGGATGAGTTATCCTCAACTATGTAGATCTAAGGATAATCTCTTTAGAACAAGAATTCGTAGTTAGATCAAGATTAAAGATGAGTTACTTAGGCCATCTATAATCACAATAATTACTTTTAATCAGTTAATGATGTTATAATATAGAAGTGACTATTTCATGGTCTGATCTTATACAATTTCATTGCATAAGATGCTCTCACTCACATATCTCTACATGAGCATCTTGGAACCACTTCGTTTGTACTAACTATAAACTGTGGGTTGCATCCAAAGTGTCTCAAGAACAAGGCGTCAAACCTTATTCTTATACTATAGATCATTTAAACTATTACTCAAACTTAATCCATGTTTATATCTCTACATAAAGTTCAAGTACTTATACTATAGCCAAGAAACCTTGTTTATTGGATTTTGAGTTTTACCATAAGCAAATGATCACTTATTCAATAACAATTTGTTTGAAAAATAATTCAAACAACAACTTTATTGAAAAATACTTCAAACAACAACAAATTATGAGTTTTAGGACATAAAACTCAACATCTTGGAATTTTCTTATTTATCCCATATTTTTGTGTATATACCCATGTCTTTCTTCATTGAATTTTTTTTTATCATTAATAATATATCAATGCATTAATAGGACCCATTGATGACACCCTTCATTTTCTTCTAAATATGAGAAATACCATAACAAAAAAATCAAGACGAAAGAAGAAAAAGAAAGAAAGAAACTTTTTGAGGTGATTTAGAAGAAGCTAAAGAGTCAAGAGTCTACCTCTCCAACTTATTCTTCACCAAAACAATGTAAGCCTCACTACAAATCCTTGGCGAAGAAGTCTTAAGTTGTTTTCCATGGAACGAAGAAATGCAGAAACAATTAGAGGTGATGGTTTATTCGTCGGATAAGAATGATGTCGTCAGAAAAGTAAATGATTAAAGATTCACTCAAATCACAACCAACGAATATTATTTTTAAACTTAAACTTATTAATCAAAGAAACCAACAAAAAGGTAGTAAAGAGGAAGTTTGAGGTCGAACTCAAGAAGATAAGTATTTCTATCAATTAATAGAAAAGAGGGAATGAGTACTTTTAGTCAATCTTTCTATCATTGAATGAATCATAATATTGCAACAAAATAAATCCACAACTGATTAGTTCAACAAACTAAATAATGTCATTTAATGAACAAAATTTGCATCAAGATTCATACTAACTTATTAAATGCATTTTCATTTTAATATTTTTCATGCATTTTTTATATTTGCTCACTATAAGAAATTTATTATTCAGTAGTGACATAAGTAATTTTTGTCACTAAATGATCTTTTTTAACAATGCAAAAAAAAATCACAAAATATTATTATTAGCAATATTTTTTTAATCCACGTCACTAAAAGAATTAGTAACACATAAAATAATGTTACTAAAAGTTAAATAGTTTTAGCAACAAAAAAAATGTTGCTAAAACTTGACAAAAAATTCATTCTTCATTTCCCTCCAACTTTTCATTTAATCATTTATTAAATATATATTTTTTAATACCTAATTTCTTCTCCTCTTCCACAACAAAAAGTAAAGAATTCTAAATCCCTAACCCTCTCTTCAACCCATGTCACCTCAACCATCTCCTCATCATCAGTCTGACGTTTTGGCCAACAAAAACTGACAACAATCGACAGAAACCCAAGACAAGACCATTTAGTCATTTGGACAACCCACATTTCAGCCACCCACATTTCAGAGACAATGTTTCAGATTTTGGATTTCGACAAAAACGTGAATTTCGACAACAACATTTTGGCAAACGGTGACCCATGATCAGCATCCTCACTCCTTCTCATCAATGGTGACCCACGACTGATGGCGATTCAAAGAGAAAGATACTAATAGTGCCTTGAATGAATGTGATCTTATTTATTGTTTCCTCCCTTAAGTATTTCCATTTGCTCTAATCCTTTTTTAATGTATGTTGGAGATAAATTGTATGAAATTTTTGGAGAAGAGTAGTTGTTTTATTTATGAGTGATTTTGAGCTAATTGTTAAATGAAATGAAGTGAAAATAGTGATCTAAATTGATTTATTTATTAATTGATAGAAAAATTTTACTTGTTTGTGAGTCTTTTAGAAGGAGTAGAAGACATTCAACTACTTTGTACCTTGTTTGTGAGTCTTTGAGAAGGATTAGAAAATATCGATACAAATGTTCTGATTTCCATTAAATCTATAAGATAAAATACATCAATTTCAATAACTTTGTACCTTGTTTGTGAGTCATTGATAAGGAGTAGAAGACAATCTTTGGATTACAAAGTGTTTGAACTATTTATTTGGATTGTGCAATCAACTTCCTTGAAGATTTATTGTAACTCAAGATTCTTATGAGCCCAAGTCCACCACTTAAAGTGTAATGTGACAATACACCCCACATTCCACACAAATCCTTTAAGAAAATTGGGTTATTGTTGAAAATGAGGTTCAAACATTTGCCTTTACAAGCAAAACATTTGACCAAATGAAGACACCAACATTGAAGTTGACTAGCATATTCCTCTATTTTTTTTATCCTTAATTTCTCTCCCACCAACTCCTCTTTAATGTAGAAAAATGATGTAGAAAAATGCATATGAATATGTAAATGGCTTTGTCTTTATCCTCATGCTCATCCAACTTCAGTAAACAATTCCTGCAATGGTCGTTTACCTCAATAAATAATTCTTGCAATAGACTGCTGCTTATTTTCAAAACTGAAAAATAGGCTTTGATACAATCCACTTCTTTTGGTTCAATAATGCCCAAGATAAAGAATAGAACTGTGAACAAAAGTAAGCGCTAGGTTGGTTCTAAATTTTAACATAGGATTGAACTTGTTTACTTATGAATTTATTTTTAAGAAAAGTTTAACTGTTAGAGACTTGTAAGCTGTGATTTGTTAAGATTAAGAAGACCTTTCATCAAACTGTTAGAGACTTGTAAGCTATCATCTTCTTCGCTCGTGATGCTTTGATCACATTATTTTAATTTCTTGATTTTAAGTCAAGACACACAATTACTTGTCTTTGCAATCTAATTAATTTTTGTTAAACGATCATTACTGAAGGTTTTAAAATATTTTTCTTTGAAATAATAGTTTAGACTCAAGTGGAATGGAAACAAGGTAAGTCTTCTACTTATCTGTAGCTGAAGTTCTGTGTTTGTCTATATATAAATATATATTTGCTTTCAAATTCCATGTAATCATGTATTCTATAAATCCTTGGTATGTTCTACTGCTGGAACCAATTTGGTCCTTGTTCTATGATAAGATTTTGAGTCTACATGTATTCCTCAACCTGTACATATATTTCATATTCTTTTTTATGATGAACTTTCTACTTCCTATTTTTCCTTTATTAATGTTATCATATTCTTCAGTTAATTTTTTGGTGGTGCTTGCTTTAGTCCTACTGTGGTGGTTGATTGGTTAGTCTTTGTATTTAGGTTCTACTCTTTTGGCATTTTTTATTCTTTTAATTTTCTGTTTGGTTCCTCTACTATTGATTCTTTTTCTTTGTCTCCATACATAACTCAAGGAGGGTTTATGATATTTACCTACATAACATAAGTGTTTCCTAAGTTTAGACCTTCTTATGTGAATATATGTTGAGCTTGTAATCCTTATGGTTTTTTTACAGTTAAAGAATAAGGTTTGTAACATTGTCTCTGTTTTTTTTACTTACTTTTTAGTTATTTTAACTTTCATACTTGTATATGATTACTGGGGTTTGTTAGTGGCACCTACAAACTTAAGCTATGTGATGTCTCCTAATTTTATAAGGAAGTTTAGCTTTGATTATAGCTACATGGTATTTAATTCATTTATGTTATTGATAATTTTTTAGTGGTGAAACTTTTGTCTCGCGTCTAAAACTTTTAACTTGTTTAGATTGGTACACTTTCTCATGAAAGATTGTCTTTTACTATATCATGTTCTTCAAAGGATTGACGCTATGTGAATGTAAAACCTAAATTTGAGTACCCATAATTCTTTATTTTATTATTATGACCATATTGTAGCTAATACTTGTGACTTGTTTAGATAATGTTTTTTCTTCGAGCTCCAATACTTGTTATTTTTTGATATGGATCACTCTTATTTGAAAGAAAGAAAGACAAAGAACTAGGTCTGCTATTAAATATTGCTTTCCAATTTTTGCTTTGCACTTGATGTACTATGTTTTTATGGAAAAATATTTTGTTCCAAAACGCAGTGGGTTGCTTTATGCAAATGTGTTTTATGATAATATACTTCAAACCAAAATCATTCTAATTTGTTCACTGTTATCTTAGTGTATTTTGGCTGCGATTAACATCTTTGCTGTAATAACTTTGGTAAGCACCGCTAATCTAGTAGATTGTTTTATCGTAGCTTTTGACACTAACAGATTCATGGTTTTGACCTATTTAATGTTGTTTGACTCGTCCATGGTCTATTTTTTAAGATTATCTTAAAAAGAATGTGGTTTAATGTGAAGTTTATATTGTAGGTGGGTGCTTCACTAGCCTTTGTCATTCACAAATCTACAAATCCATATATGGTTAAGTGGTACACTACTTCTTGGCATTCAACCTATTTATTTAATCACTTCTATTGTTGAAATAACCCTTGTTAAATCTTAATTGAAATAGGGCTGTAAAGAGGTTGTAACTGCTGATTGTAACCTTTTACTAATTGAATGTTTTGTTTCCTAAAAAATGCAAGTAACATAGATATTCTATATTTTATTTCTATTTTAAGGACATAATTCTATTATAAAAGTTCATAGGTTTAACATTATTCTCATTTTTTTTGTAGATTTCAAAAAGTTGAGAATAAGAATCGATGAGACTTTGAGTTTGGAGTTATCTCAGAGTGACATTGTGATGCTTGGAGGAGGGTGATGTCTCTGTTTCTTATTATTACATGCTTTCAAGATTTGTAGAAATTTTTGTTATGCACACTACTTTTGCACACAAATGTAACTTCTTGATGTAACTTCATAACTTATAACTTTGTACATCCATTTAATTGATGTAATTTTGTACTTATAACTTAGGTTGACATTGCTCGAACTATTTATAAAATTATCGAAGTTTCTTGTCATATATTTTTAGTGATAAAGTTGGTGTAATTATATTTTATATGTTATCCTATGTTTATATAGTAAATTTGATATTGTTTTTTATTTAATAAAATACTTTTACTGGCGTTTTAATAATGTCGCAAAAGCATTGACTTTAGTGTCGCTAAAACATCACCTTTAGTGGCAAGTGTGTGTCACTATAAAAGGTAAATAGTGACATACATGTATGTTACTAAAAGTAAGTTTTTAGTAACACAGTGACGTTTAGTGACATTTCTACGTTACTAAAAGCTTACATTTACTAATGCAGAAACGTCACTAAAAGTACATCTTTTGCGGCACGCAATTGTTGCGTTGCTAAAACTTTTAGCAACGCGGATACAGTGACACTCCTAGTGACGAATGAGTCTACGTCGCTAAAAGTATTAGCGACGTGTTTTTGAGTTTTAGTGACGTTTTTACTGCGCTACTAAAAATGAAATTTCTTTTAGTGGCTTTAAGTTCTTAGGTTTATTCATTGTGACATTCAAAAGCAAGGAAGACTTGATAGAGAAGATGCAATAGATGAGTTTGACTCAAAGTTGCGTGTTGAAGAAAGAGAGGAAAGATGAGACAAATAAGAGGAAAAGAAAAGGAAGGAGAATATGTAGGAGAAGAAGAAAGAGGAAAATGAAAAGGAAAAGAAAAAGAAAAAAAACAAAGAAGGAGACCAAGGAAAAGAAATGACCGAGAAGAAAAAGGGAAAGTTGATTTAAAAGAGGCAGTGGAGAACAAGGAGATACTCTCTATAGATAGGAAAAGCAAGGGTGGGAGGAAACATAAGGTGCTAGACATGCTTATGGAGAAAGGATTCTTTCTTGAAGAGGCACCACTCCCTACCCACATTATGGATACAATCGAGCATCATGATTGGCACCGTCTATGCAGCAGTGCCTAATCATCTTGTCGACTATTGTGCACAGGTTCTAAATATAATTTTTTTTAAGACAAGGACATTATTGTAGATATAGATGGACACAAGGCCTGCTTTGATGCTCGAGAGATGAATGAAACATTTAGGTTGAGGGACATGTCGAACGCAGAGGGCAACAAAATAATTGCATATCGATTAGTTAAAAGAATAAATATTTGGTGTTTCTGAACTAACATTTACATGTGTCATAAAAATATGACATATGTGGCTTATTCACATTAACCTCATCCTCTGATCTTATTCATTTTTTTTTTGTGTTGACACTTAGTTCTCACGCACTCTAAATTATGACACATACTTTTTCATAGTTTAATAGATAACCACACCTCGAATATTTGATAAACACTCGCACAAAAAATATTTTTCAATTTTTTTAACCATATCTTGTTCATTCCTCGTGTTTGACCCCAGATAATCTTCGAGAAATCTTTGCTTAAATTGCACTTGGAGTCAGGATAGGAGAACTTATGGAAAAGCATGACCAATGCATCTAAAGATGCATTACTCATATTCACACACCTCACCATATCATCAGCCGCACGTGCACACAACATCATCCATCGCATATCGCAACACCAAGTATCTTAAATACCAACAGTCATATCATTGGAGCTTCTAATATGTAGGTCCATTAGGTTCCTATTTTAACTCACTAAAGGTAATATTGAGAAATAATTAACGGTATTCAAATTATTTATTGATGAAAAATAAACATGCGTAACGAAATTTAAAACAAGATTTTACTCCATATGCTCCTTGTTAACATGCAACCCTAAACTAAATTGACTTAGAGTTAGGTGAAGTTTTACCTTTGTAGCTAAGTTTACTAGACAATCTTTACAGAAACCTTGACCGGACCACCACCAATAGTCACCTACTATCCTCCAGAATTATAACCGAGTTGTGGGACCTGATAGATGAGGAAGTTGAGAGAGAGATTTGAGAGAGAAAGTAATGGAATTGGAAGGGTCAATAATTTTTTTTAAGGTTGAAGATTGGAATTTTGTTTTGGTGAAGTATATCTTTCAAAAAGATTTTTCTTTTAAAAAAAATTATCAAAATTGTTTCTTAATTTGAAAAATACTTTCTTAAATAACTTAGTTACATGCCACTAGTGCATGTAATTAGTTCACCGAATTTTAACACTTCACTTTCCATTTACTATTAGTGGAATTATTGACCATTGCATTTTCTTTTAATAGGCTCGTCATCAACATGAACACCCACTTAGCCCACTAAGAGTTAGTGGGATTATCCAACAAAATCTTGGATTTTTCCACTAACTTTAGGCAAGGGACAAAATGGCCATTTGACCTTTCAAGTCAAAGTCAAACTTTGACTTTCAAGTCAAAAGTCAACATTTTGACTTTTTACCATTTTGACCTCTTTGACAAACTTTGACCTCCTAATAATGAATCGACATTCATTTTCTCGAAATTTAAATCATATTTGAATATATCGTCTTGTCAAAGCTTGACTTTTTAAAATCAAAAGTAATCCCTTTTACTTTTTATAACTTTGACCATTTCCATAATTTCACGATTCCGAATATGAATCCATATTCATACTTTTTTTGGTATTTTAATCTCATTTGAACATAAAATATATCTCTAATCTGATAATCGACGATTATATCACATTTACTTGTCAGTTTCTCTCTCCTCATCTAATTCAAACAATTCGAATCATTACAGCAATTGTTCTAAGCTTATTCCTTATGAGCTAGTAGGGAAACCCAATGAACCTATAAATCATGGACTCTAGTGATCATAGATTAAATGGCTAAACCCTTTTAGACCAAGCTAATCAACATCCGTTAACTGACATGTTATTCCACTAAAATCCCTACACTTTTCTCACTATAAATATATTTTGTGTCCATTTGATTTAACCATGATCAGTAAGTTAATCCTTCATAGGTTGTTCGTAACTTTGGTTAGGTCAAAATATTGTTTCCCCTCGAAACTACATCTTTGCTCCTTAAGTCCCACTAATCCACTATTGAACAATTGGTTTAAAGTCCAACCTACAAACCAAATTCCTCTTGGGCCAATGAGAGGGTGAAGCCCCCTGTTCAAGACTTGGATTTAGTTCTTAAGGGAATAACCTATCTACTAACCCTAAAGTGGATATGAATGAATTTCGTTTTGCACCCTATGTCTTCAGCTATTCACCAGATCTTACTCCTGATTAAGTTTGTAGCTAGCTTAGGATTAAGATTAAGTTACCTAGGCCATCGAAATAGTCCGTTTTAAACAGTAAATGATGTTATAACATAAAAGTAATCATTTCATTGTTCAGTCTTATGTAAACTCTTTACATATGATGCCCCACTCTCATGTCTTTACATGAATAATTCAGATTACATCATTTGTACTAACTACAAAGCGGGTCGCATCCATAGTGTTCTCAAAATAAGCCACACAACCTTTATTCATATACTATAGACTGTTTAGGCTATATACTCGAACTTGATTCATATTTATGTCTCTACATAAAATTCAAGTTTACTCAAGTTAGCTTTGGAACTTTAGTTTATTGAATTCAAGATTATAAAATTCAATTTTACTAACAAAATATCAATAAAAACTTTATTGATTAAAATATGATTTTGAATTACAAACTATAATTTTTAGGACAAACATTCCAACATTTATAACAATTTTATATTAATTTGGTTGATATGGAGTATAATACATTATAAGATACAATTAATTATAAAATATGATTTGTAATTAAAACTATATTAAAAGAAAAAATATATTAAAACAACATTCATATATAAACTATATTGTAAAATTAATATGAATCTCCGTTATACGCATATGATATTTATATACATTAATTAAATATCAAATTATTAATTAATTAATGATTAATTAATTAAATTAATAATTAAAGGTGACTTGGAAGAAGGATCACTCATTTCCTATATATACACCATTATAGGGTTAAAGGGTTAGTTTAACAGAGAAAACCTAGCAATTTTATTTTTTTTACCTCTCCAAGAAAGAATTCCTCTCACCAAAGTCTTGGATTCCACACATCCATATCTTTGGATCCTAGGGAATAATTAGGAAACCCTCGTTGGTAGTGTTCTTGTTGATCAAGGAGCAATAGAAGAAATTGGAATTGCTTGAAGACAAGAAATCTTCAAGGGTAAGTTCATCTCTTTTCAATTCTTCAATTTTTATTGTTTCTTTAAACAAATTCTAGAGAAAATTGATTCCTTAACGATGACCATTTTTCAAAGACGGTTGCTGGCCAACCTTTGACAACCGTTTTTCAATAACCATCGAAAGACAACTGCCAACTACGTTTCCGCCAACTATTCCCAACAACTGTTGATAGACAACTTCTGGTATTTTTTTTACCACCACCGCTAACCAACTTCCAATAATCATTTTCCAACATCCATCCTCAGCCATCTCACAATGAATATTTTTTTGACAAGCATCATTGGTCAACTTCAAGTGTCATTTTTTTGACAATTGTTGATGACCAATCTCTTACTACTATTTCTTAACAATTTTAAGTGATGTCTTCAACAACTCTCCATTTTGTTCGACAACTGTTGTTGCTCTTCTCCCAACCATTTTTTTTGATGGTCGTCAACAAACTTTTGACAACCTCTACCGATTTTCATAAAATATAAATTGATAATTTAAAAATCACTTTTGAAATCAAACATAATAATTAAAAATCACTTTATATGTATCAAAATATAATTTGATCGTTTAAACATCACTTTTACAAATTCAACTCCACATAAACCTCTTCTTTCAAAAACCTCTTCTTTCAAAGTCACTACTCCAACTTTCCCACCTTACTAATGGTATAAGTGAATTCTTGCCTGTTGATTGTATGTTCCCGTAGTCTAAAGTTCATGGATGAAAATATTTCATGGTCGTCCTTATAAATTCATATACCTTATAAATTTCATATAAAGAGCAGTATTATAAATATCTCCAATTCTAATTAGTAAAAAGGAATTTTTATTTGGACCACTTTCTAGCAAAATTGGCCTCTTTTCCACTGTCACAATGATTGGAAAACATTGAGCACCAGCAGGGAGCATCAAGGATAACAACTTTACAAGCAAAATTAGACTAAATAAGTAAATATCGGTTAAATAATGTATTTACAGATTTTCCACCTACTTCTTAGTCGAGATAAAAAAGCGTGACAATTTTCCGGAGATTTTTTGCCTCTTGACATGTTTCCATGAGCAACCTACTATCATGAAATGCAAAGCAAATGACTTGTTGTACGAGCGAAATGATGTCCATATTACATAACCTGCAACTTTCAATAAACGCATGAGATGGAACAATGCAATGATACATAATTTCATTTTAAAACTTGTGAACAATAAATTAAACACAAAATTCAACTTTATATCTACGACTTTCAATTTTTAATCTTGCATTTAATAAGATCAGTGGTAAATTTCACAAAAGGTTGATATGTAAAGATATATTGGACAGGGATCTATGAGAAGTTTTGAAGTTCAAGTACTATTAGACACAAAATTGAAGCTTTAGCAACCTATTTAAAGTTCAAACACCTATCGGACAATTGTATTTTAATCATAATTTTACTATATATATACATATATAAATATAAATCACAATAAATAGCAGATAAAACATCTGATACGAGTATAGACATTATCATAGTAGCTGAACTTATGTATTTACTATTTAGGCAAAAAGCTAGGTGAGTTCGAGACAACCTTCAAATATCACTGGAGAACAAGGACAATTGT
>JBBPDI010089538.1:0-12320 GCA_037974545.1 Cucumis variabilis
CCAAATTGATTTCAATGCTTTTATCTTCCTTTTGTTACTAATATCAATCTTTTCAAGCATCACATTCAAGCAAACATCTATCCTACACTCCCTGGGTTCGACACCCGTGCTTACACCTATCTACGATAAAATCAAGGGTAAACTAAAAATAATCTTTTGTCAAGGCGGTTTAGGTGAGTATCCTTTACAACCACTTTAATTTTTGAACATACATGTGTTGATAACGACCTTACCTATATACTTTACATAATCCTTTACTTTTTGCATATCAATTTCGACCTTGTCAGTCCTCATTAATGTCGGTTTTAGAACAGCATCACAGGACAACCGACACTAAAGATCTTGAATAACACCATAAAAATGTCAGTTTAAAAATGCCATTAATGACCATTAATGTCGTTTTTAAACTGACATTAATGAGGCCTTTGATGACGTTTTTAAACCAACATCAAAGAAAAAATGACGTTAGGCTTTTAATAAAGCTAGCATAGATGTCGGTTGCCAACCAACACTAAATGCCATTAATATCGATTTTAAACCGACATTAAAGGCCAAATTTCTTTTAGTGATCAAAATTTATTATTATCTATCATTGATAGACGACGACATTTTGCTATATTTATAAATTCATTTTGCTATATTGAAAAAAAACCATATAATTATTTTGCAACTGAAAATAATACTCTGGTAGTGCATACTGTTAGAAGATGTGTGGGCTCGTGGTTGTTATATTTGTTCATAGTTTTCTATTTGATTTGTTGACATGACAAAAAGCTTTCTTTTATGAAAGTTTATGAAGAATATTATGCTTTGAAAAATATATTATTTGGGTCTATCATGAAAATGATTCTTTACTTAAAAGTAGAAGATTTGTTTTCAAAGTAGATATTCTTGTCTGAATTTTTTATTGATTTGGGCAAATATCTTGGTTGAAAGAGACATCGTTGGGGGGTGTTGTTAGAGAAAGTGTAAAACAACGTTTTGATTGTATCCTCAATTCCAAAAAGAACCCGAAGCGTGTAAGTTCTCATTCATTGTTGTGTGTTTGTAGCTACTTGCTTGTTGGGTTTGAACTTAATAATTCTGGTGTGTATATAGCGCAATCGTAATACATCACTAAGTTAGGTCATTGCATGTAATGTGCTCATTGTAACTCTCTATATAGCATGCAAATTCTAGGCGATGAGTCATGGGTCATGATCATAGCATGTAAGATGCTCACTATGTACCTCTTTGTCACGTGATACTTGTCCCCGTTGAGTACAAGTTTTCCTACTGCTTGCTCAAGTGCAAGAAAAATAGTAGGTTGGCTTTACCTGGATGATCCAAGGTCGAATACAAGAAATTGTTTATAGACATTAGTTCTAGGGTCTTCTCATCGTTTAGGAGTTATGATGATTAAGTAGAAAGAATATAAACAAACTAAAACTGCTTCCTTACAGCTAGAGACTCATGCACAAAGAATAAATTATGGCAAGGTGGAAGATTGAATGAACTAACTTATATGTGAGAAAAGGTGAAGGAAGGTCTATGAATTATTAGATGATCAAGTAATGGGAGAGCCTTGGTGTGATATAACTTTCATAATTAGCTTGTGATTAAGGCGACCTTCTTTCGAAGTGTTAGATGCCACAGTTGCTTACCTCTTGGAATGCAAATTACTGTGCTTGATTAGGCGAGCTACATCTAAAAGACGTTGCTTATAATTCTTATAGAACTTCTCGTTTAAGGATAACAGCCTCTCAACGCCTAATGTCTGCACTTGTTCACCTTTCAAGTTACAAATGTTGTAAGTTATCTCTGTAAGGTGGAGTCTGTTGTCAAACTCCTCCTTGCACACATTAGTCTTATCCTTACTACTTGCCCTCTTGGGTAGTTGGTGATTGACAGTGGCCTAGTGATGAACATAGCTCCACTAATGCGGTAAGGCTTATAAAAATGTAGGCCTTCGACCATGGTACAAGATGAACAATATAAATATTACACAGAGAATATAAAGATGGAAGACAAAAGAATAAAAAAAATACAAGTTAGGGGGAACAAGGAGATGAACTTCTTCTTCCGTCAGACTAAAAGTTCTCACTTACAGTCTCACCATAGAAGAAGAAGAAACTCTTTACATTTGACTGAAAGGTTATTCCTTTCTTCCCTTCTCTCTAGACTTTGGCCCATTCAGGCCTTTTTTCCTTGGTGAGGGTGAAGTCTTTTTATAGGCAACTTTTGGTGGGAAACCTCTGCTCTTCTGATATTGTCAATGTCGACTACAGCCTTATGAAGTCACATACACTCCTCTATCATTTTTGTCTTCTAGCGAACCTTCCTCGTGTGATGATGTGGTCCCTCGCCTAGTAGTTCTTGCGCGAGATGTCCCCTTCGATTCACTAGTTTCTTCCTTTCTATTCATCTTGCGTTAAGACATGTAAATCACGTAAAACAGGCATAATGCTTATATAAGATGTATTTCTAACTACTTATGAATTTACAAGATAAGTATACGTTTTGACATCCTTACCCTGTGTTTTGAGCCCCTTATTCAACCTAAGAGGTCATAATAACTCGTATTTTTACAAGTCATCACAATACAAAATTAAAACGAACTCCAGCTGCAACTCATATCAAAGTCTCTAGGGATAACTCTAGAGAAAAGGTTGAAGAGAGTTTATATCGTAGCATCCTTGGAAGTTTTCTGTATCTGACTACCAGTCATCTTGATATTGCATTTGTTGTTGGTGTATGTGCTAGATATCAAGCTGATCCTTTAGCTTCTAACCTACATTGTACTAACCGTATTCTAAAATATATGTTAGGTACTGCTGACTTTGGTTCATGATACTCTTTTGACACTACTTCTGTATTGGTAGGTTACTATGATGTAGACTTGGTAGGGTATATTGAAGATCATAAGAGTGCTTCAGATGGTTGTTTCTTTTTGGGTAATAATCTTATTGCTTGGTTCAACAAGAAACAAAATTGCATTTCTTTGTCTTTGTCAAAGTCTCTGTTGTCGATAGAAGTTGCACTCAATTTTTGTGGATGAAACAAATTTTATCTGAATATGATATTTCTCCAGACACAATGAAATGATACTGTATTGTGATAACATGAGTCCTATCAATATCTCTAAGAATCTTGTTCAACACAGTCGAACCAAGCACATTGACACTTGACATCATTTCATTCATGAAATTGTTGAAACAAAGGAAATCTCTCTTGAACACGTTCGAAGTTTTACCCAACTAGCTGATATACTAACGAAAAGTTGGAAGTCAACCTGTTTGAAAAACTTTGTGCTTGCTTGAGAGTCTTTCAATTTGTCAAATAGCAATTACAAGTATTTCTTTTTGGGCCTTCTGTGTTTGATTTTAGGGCCCAGTTTATGTTGCCCGACTCATAAGGAATAAATTTGAATTTAAATGAGAATTTATACCTCTCGCTTCATCTTCGTTGAAGTTCTCGCCCTCATCTCTTGCATTGTCTGCTCTTTAAAGCCCTCACTTATTCTCAAAATGGTTTCTCCAAGGAACAAGTATTATCATTCAGTTGTCTCCAAAATGTCTATGCCATCTGCTTTATCTACATCTGCTGTGAA
The DNA here is from genome assembly GCA_037974545.1 of Cucumis variabilis. Taxonomy (NCBI): domain Eukaryota; kingdom Viridiplantae; phylum Streptophyta; class Magnoliopsida; order Cucurbitales; family Cucurbitaceae; genus Cucumis; species Cucumis variabilis. Next base: position 3,590 of record JBBPDI010089538.1, read on the forward strand.
ACCTAAACGATACAAGATAATTCCCGTAAGGAATCCCCTAAGGAGACTACGACAAATAAGCAAGCTTTTCGAGCCCTCTTCATCTGAGTCTTCATACTCTCTGCATGAAGACTATATTGTTGCATCTAACCAACCTTATGCTTTTACTGCCAAGGTTCTTGCTGTTTCCGACTCTAAGGAAAACCCCATTTTGTTTTGAATGCTTCTACCACAAGAAGAGCTAGGTTTCATGTCTCTGACTTTGAATCCATAGAAAGTATAGCAATCCATTCAGCTCATCAGGTGAAGATAATGTTCTTCTTTCTAACATCTCGAAAAGAAAAGCTACTACCAGTTTGTCTCCTCCTAAGAAGCAAACTCCATAACAGTTTAAGAAACCTCATGTGTCTAAACCATGCAATGCTACTGAACTTTATGAAAAATTGTTCAAAACTCCTTCCTCAGACCATCAAAATTCATCCTTCTATCTTTACCCCTACTTCATCTAAAGCTAAGCAATCCATTAATGACACTACTGAAGATCTATTTGCTGAGTTTTACCGTGATCCTAAGGTTCCTGAGTCGAAAGTCCCTCAGAACTCCTCTCCTAATGAAACCGTTTTTGTGTCGGTTTCACCTCCTTCCTCTACCTTTACTGTTGCACATGTACAACCATCTGGTTCTTCTCAACCTGAGAGAGAACAGAGTACTACTTTAGGTGTTGCCCCTGCTACAACTAAGTTTGTTCCTGTCACTTCTACTATCTGCATGAAATCGCAATTTCATGTCCCCTCTAGAGATCAGAAGGTTGTCAATACAAAGGATGGGAGAAGAAATCTCTCACAAAATGTTTTTGTCTGGCCTATTGATAGCATATCATTCCACTCTGAAGACTGTGTCCACAAGTGGAAATATGTGGTTCAAAGACGTATTGTTGATGAATTTGAGATATAGAAAGAATGTTAAAGTAAAGGCTTCCCGAGGGAGAGGAAAGGCTTCTCAGGGGGAGTGGGGAGCATACACAAAGCATTAACATACACGCGCACGAGCTACACGAGCAAGAACATTAACAAGTCGGTTTTTAAAATATAAGTATGGAGGGCGAAGCCACCTTGAAGTGGTTAGTGGTTATAGAACTTGTACTGCAGTGGTTGACCTTATTTCTGTTAATAGTCTTCTACCCACTGTTACTGATGTAGGTTCTTTTTATCCCAAACTCATCCAAGAGTTCATTGTTAATCTTTCTGTAGACTTGAATAATCAGGACACTTCCGAATTTAAAAAAGTTCACGCTTAAGGTAAATGCTTCAATGTCTCCTTTGCTCTCATCAATTCGTATTTAAAGATTACTCTCATGCCGGTTTTTCTATTCTTCTACCGTCTCCAAAATAGCTTGCTCTGAAACTGCCAGGCGACTCAGCTCGTCATTGGTCTTCTGATGGCCAATTTCAGTGATGAGGCTAAGTGTCAAATATGCCATCCTCATGAGATCGACATTACAAATTGGCACCCAACCTCCCTTCTATCAACTATCTCTACGACTCTAGCTAATTTGATATATCTAGTTGGCACTAGTGTGAAGATTGATGTGGGTAATTTAGTCTATCAGCATATTATGAGACATGTTGATACTTTTGGGATAAATATTCCCATTTGCTTTCCTCGTCTATTGTGTGGTCTTCTTCTATCTTAGCATCAAAATATTCTTACTACAACGAATGTGGTTGGCCCTACTCCTAAAAACTTGTCTTTAAGTTACAAGCTTTTCCAGAGTTCTCATGTCTCTGATCTTTCTCCTACTTTTCGACCTCCGTGTGCTGGTGCTTCCATATCAGCTTCTACAGTGAGCATTCATTCATTTGGTCTTTATTTTTCACATGAGTTAGCTATGAGAATGATTCATCTTCTATCTGATGAGTCTGGTCTGAGTGTTTCCATTCGATAAGTTGCAATTGTTTTGTTCTTCAAGCGGTGCATTCCTTGATTGAAGCTAAAAAGCCCTTTGAGTTTTGTCTTCCTACTTCCTAATTCTGTGTCAGAATGCAAGGGGAGCGTTTGTGGTTCTTTAGCTCTATGGTTGGTTGTATTTTTTTGTGTTGGAATCCTGGAAAGTTGAAAGGCTGTTATTGCCTTGTTTTTTTTTTTTGTAATCTTTTCTTTTTGCATTTGCTCTCTTTGTAATTCTCTTTTAAGTGTATCATTATAAAATTCTCTTTATTATTATGATTATTCTTCTTTAAAATGAAATTTTTTAAGGTTGGCTCTTGTTGCTTCTGGTTGGTGGGTTCTTTCTGTATATGCATGTCTAAACAAATACAAGAAGTCGATCCAAAGAGGGAGTTTGTTAGAAGATGTGTGGGCCTGTGGTTGCTATATTTCTTCAGAGTTTCTGCTTGATTGGTTTACGTGGCAAAAAAATTTCTTTTATGCAAGTTTGTGAAGAATATTATGCTTTAAAAAGATATTATTTAGGTCCATTATGAAAAGGATTCTTTCCTTAAATGTAGAAGATTTGTTTTCGAAGTAGATATTCTCCAATTTTTCATTGGTTTGGTCAAATATCTTGGTTGAGAGAGACGTCGTTGGTGAGGTGTTGTTAGAGAAAGTGAAGAACGACGTTTTGATCATATTCTTAGTTCAGAAGGAATCTGAAGCGTGTAAGTTCTCAATCATTGGTGTAGTTTGTAACTGCTGCTTTTATTTTCATGAAGATTATTAGTGCTGATGTTATAATATTTGAAGTTCAAGCTTCTGTTCCATGATGAAATAAAGAACTTTTGTTTACATCTCTGATCTCGGGTCATGTGGACTCCAGATCCTATTTCATCGAACTGGGTTAACAATATCTTGTGTTCTTACTGTTTCTATTTAATGTTCTGTGTGCGCTGTATCCTTTGCTATTAACTGTGGGATCGTCTCAATCACTGTTGTTGATTCTTTCATTGTTTTATCACATACTTAATCTAATATCATATGGATTATGTAAAGCATAACTAAAAGCATGTTTAGCTTAACTTTGAAAATAAATAATTTTAGAAAAAATCGAATTGTTTGATAACCACTCAAAAAATAATTTTAAAAACACTTATAAAGTATATTTCAAACGATTTTATATATAAAAAAATGGAAAATTTTCAAAAATAGCAAATTTTACAAAGTATTTACAACTTATAGCAAATTATATTACTAATAGTCATTGATATGCTATAGATAGAAGACTATCATTGATAGAATTCAAAATTTTGCTATAACTTGTAAATATTTCAATTTATTTTGTAATTTTTAAAAATGCTCCTAAAAATTAAACAAAAATCATTTTTGAAAAAAATATTTTTTTAAGTCAATTCAAATAGGCTGCATGGGTTAGTACACAAATTCACAACGGTATTAACAAATATGAAATCAATAGATATATATGAGTAGCTAGTTTATAAACTTGATTCATATATAGTAACATGCATCTCCCCTCAAGTAATTGAAGGCTCCAAAAGACAAAGTTTGGACTTTAGAGATATAGGAAACGAGTATGTGAGAGAGCTTTAGTGAAGAATTGACAATATGATCAACACTAGCAGTAGACTAAATTTGATTTATTGTCTTTGTGCACAGCTTTTTTTTCCAAACAAAGAGGTAGTCCATCTCTTCGAGTTTAGTCCTTACATGAAACAAATTATTATTTGCAAGTGATAATGGCTGCAACATTGTCACACCAAAGTATTTAAGAACTAGAAAAAATTGGTATCTGTCTTATCCATGATAATTCAGCAGTCGTCATTGCTAGCTAGTGATCGATACTCTGACATCAGTTGTTGACTAACCAACCATTGGCTGCTTTTTAACACTCCCAAGATATATGATTGTTACCAAGAATAATGACATCGCTTGCAGCTTACCTCCTTTCACTAATGGGATCCCCAATCCAATCTACATCACAAAAGGAATTTTGAGACAGAATTTACTTTAAACTTTAAACCAAGTTGAGGAGTTCCTGGAGGTACTGAAGATTATTTTAACAAAGATAAGATCTCCTTCAATAGGAGAGTGCAATTTTCAACGAACTTTATTAACGTGGAAAAGCATATATATGTCAGGTCATGTGTGTTAGATATTGAAGAGATCCAACAAGTTTGTGGATCTGGTAGCAAAATGGAGGCATTCTCGACACAAAGATTCTTTAGATGCACAAGGAGTTGAACAAGTTTTGCAATTTCCCATATACTACAACAAATAGGGTTTTTAATAGCCCATTCTCATAACCCATTTTAAATTGAGTTTTTGAAAAGATATTTATATAAAAAAAAAGGAAAATAAAAAGAGGGAAAACAAAAGAAAAACCCCATCCTCACGAAAGAATTGGTACCTTTCTCAAATTTTTTTCCTTCAATTTTCCCCTCACGCAGAACTCTCTTTCGGCCCATCTCTTTCGACTCCACTCTCTTGGCTGCCCTCACTACTGGCATTCATCCCACGTGAACTACCCATCCCACGCGATGACCTCTCACGTCGTCCCAAACCATCACTCGGCGGCGGCGGCGGCGGCGGCTTGATCTCCTAAACAAATCCATCTGCGACCAAACCCATCCCTAAAACTTATTCAAATGACGACGACAGCGATATTGGAATTACAAGGACGATTTCTCATCTCAAACAACAAGGAAAGCGATTTGGTATTCAAGGACGACGACGACTGCTCTCTCACGGTGATTTCTCATCTATGTCAGTGTCAACACTTTGCTCAGCCATTGCTTTGTTCATCAAATTGAACCAAGAAATGTAGATAGGCAACCTCAAGCTTTAACTTCCAGATAGCTCTCTTCGTTAGATTGACTCGAGGAAGGGATAGGCAGTTTCTATTCTTGTTCTTTGAAGTCTCTTATATATATAATTTAGTGTCATTAAATTAATTTATGTGTTTGTATTTGGTTTTCATTTGTGCTGCAATCATTTTGAAAATTAGTTCTTAGAGATTAGACAATAGTGCTTTGAAGATAGGGAGAGATTACCTCACAACCAACTCTATACTTTGAAGATCCCAAAACTAGAAAGATTAGAAGATCACCTTGCACTCCATATAAAATCAATTAAGTTACTTCTCTCGTCGCCAATTAGTTTTAAGATAGAAACTTACGTCGAAAAGAGAGATCATATTGAACAAAGATGGTGAGATCTGATCATGTAGGAAAGTATTTAGAAGATATAAAAGGAGTAATATGATATAATGGAGACAAAGAGGACAATGAGCAATCTTATTAAAACATATATTGTTTAGGATTAGGGAATCTTGTAGTTGTTTGATTGAAGAAAGGTTGGAGAGTTGTAGTACAGTTGTGAGGAAGGGGAAAACAAAATGTGGTACCCATATGTACCTCTGCTGTTTCCCCATATATATATATATCCAACCTATGTTATTTTCTCAATATTAAAACTATAGTTGTCATATGTTATTAACAATATTAATCCCACTGTCTCTCTAGTGCAACCTATTTCATACATAAAATGAACCCACCATTTTTTAGGTTGTTTTTCTTTTTATTAGATTAGTTAGGATATTATTCATATCAAGTAAAACCAATTATTATGGTATCTTTGAATGTAAAGAAAAAGAAAAAGAAATAATGGGTTGAGATTTGAATCTTTAATAGCTCATTATGTTAACTAATAAAGTGAATTATATCTATTGTTTGATTTGGAGTGTTTTTCATATTGTGATAGATAGTGATATTGTTTGATTAGAAAGTTTAATCAAATCTAACCACTATTGTTTTGGTAATGTTTAAATAGGGAGAGATTTTGTGTTTGGTTTAGGCCCACATGAGTGCCCATATCTCATTATCTTTCTACATGGTGGGAGTGGAGTGGGAGTTGTGTTCCTTTGGTTTTCTCTCCCATTAGAATATATATATATATATATTGACAATCAATTGTTGCATTTTGTGATATAAAGTTAGTATCTACATAGCAAGAAAACTTAGAAATAATAACAAACAAATCAATTCACAAAACCCACTTTATTAAAAAGAAAAAGAAGAAGAAGAAAGAGTTGTTTTTTGTTTTTATTTTTTAAACAGAGACAAAATGGTTATTTCACTATCTCCTTTGGAATCTTCTTAGTTTTATTTAATTTTCTTGTTTGTTCATTTGAATATGCCTTATTAGATTCTCACTCTTTTTAAGCTTTGGTATCAAGTTCTCACGAGGGGTATGTTTGGTTTAAAGGTTGAAATCAAATGGTTATTGTGATAGAAATGAATTCAAAGAGAACATCAAAGTGATAAATAGTGAAAACTAACACGATAGAATTATATATTGTATTGTCGCCTATCACCTGCTTTATTGTTTGGCTTCCCTTACTTTGCAATGATGGAATTATATATTGTTTTAAATGAATGTGTTAAATCAATTCTTTTAGGAGCGGAGAGTTAGATGAATGTGTTAAATGCTTTTCTTTTATATAATTATATATTGTGTGTGAGGAAGAAGAAGACATCAATATTATTGATTCACTTCTATGCTTGTATCATTTTTGTAAAAATTTTAGAAAAATTTACTACCTTCCTTAAGTGTACAGTTCTTTATATACCAACCATACACAAGAATAATGCGTACATGAACAAAATATTTCTCTATTATTCGTGTTTTCTCTCATCTCCCTTATTTTTCGTTTAAGGAAAAAAAAAGAGCCAATTTAAGTTGTTCCATGATTTCGGTGTTGATGAATATCTTGGGCTAGGGCTGTAAGAACCTCCAGGTATTGTTCGCATGACCATTCAAACTGTCACTTTTGAAGTTGTTGCATTCCTGCCATTATTCTATTCAAATTCATCAATAATTGTTTGTTTTAACTTTTACCCCAAAAATAGATGTAGCATGTGAAAAAGAATCTCTTTTATTTATTTGTGGTTGAATTTCTTTAAATTGTAACTTTTCTGTTTGTTACCGAGTGAGATTCTGTATGTGAACATATATTTTTCAAATACTGTCTTGTTTTCTCTTGATATTCTGTTTCTCTCTTTGTTCAAGGTTTTGAAATATTTTGTTTCTCACTTTTCTTTCTTTCTTTCTCTCTTTCTTTCTTTCTTTTCCCTTTCCATTTTGAACTTATCTTTGTCACTCTAGGATCTTACATATATATTTTATGCATTCTAAATGGGATGAATCATTTCTTTAATATATATTGAACTGTTTATTTTTATTTATTTATATATGTTCTTACCTATGTTTTAACATTATGAAATTTCTTATATAAGTGAAGGGAGAGTTGATATTATTATATATTTTTAACCTTGACATAAGGCTTTTGAATAGGTAATGAAACCGTGCTGACTTTGACAAGATAGTTATGGATGTTTTATGCATAGTTATCTTGCAATGTTGTTTTTTCCATGTTGCAACGTTGGCATCACTGACCATGTTCATGTGCTTTCTATTTTTTCCATGAAATTTATCAATTTTCCACCATAAAAAAGAATGAGGAATTGAGCTTTAGTTTAATATGGCTGTTCCACCATTCAGAACTTATTTTTGACACAGTTTGTTGATGTTGATAACAAATGCTACTTTTTATAATTCTTAATCTTGTCAAAGTTGATGTTTTTTTCTTCTTTTGGACCATAGGAATGAATGATGTTTTTGAACTAACAATAGAAAAAAAAATAGGGATGAATTAGAAATGTACTGTCAATATACCTTCAATTTAATAATGACCCTGACAAATGGCTCCTTACTCATTTTTTTCTTCTTCTTGATGTTGACAAACTCGGCAGTGTTTAATAAAGAAGATTCTCAAGTGGTTTAAAAAGCTTTGGTTGGGGATTCTGCTTTACTTTCTTTTTTTGTAAGTCAAATTTTCTTTTTAATATATATATATATATATATATATATACACACACACACACATGTGTGTTACATGTTTTTTTAGGAGATGGAATCTACTCAATTGAGTGAGAGATCAAATCATAATCTTCTTCTTCTTTTTGATATAATTCCAAGTAAGGAATAATTATATTGATAGTCCATTTTATATATATAATCTTCTCCATAATATTTGTGCTTGTTTTGTTCTCTATAATTCCAAGTAAGGAAAGACTGGCTAAAGTTGCGAGCCTAGAATATGGACAAGAGGAACAAGACGGCTAGGCCCTTTTCCTTCTTTAAATTTTTTTGTTTTTAATTTTGGGGGTTGGCAATTGAAAGGAACAGTTTGGTAAGAGTAGAGAGGGGGACCCAAACAAAGAAGAGATTGAAGAAGAAGAAATTGCATTATTTTGATCCAAAACTTAGGCAGCCCCATCTCTGTTTGTTTCTTCCTCCTTTAAATATCCATTTTTTCTATCTCTCTCTTAATTTTGTAAAAAAACTTAAAGATATAATATAGCCTTTTTATTATGAAATAAATTGAGAACATGTTCGGTTTTGTACGTTTGTTTCTTATGTTTGTATGTATGAGCAGTTGGTTAATGTTCAAATGATTTTTGTTTCTGTATACCCCTTTCTTCTAACAGTGTTGTATTTCTATTTCTTTTTCGAAGGGTTTAAGAATTAGGAATTAGTTGGAAGGAAGGAAGTCATGATGTGGGTGGGTGGGTGGGAGGTTTTTATGATAAGGGGTTTTGTTTATATTATATTAATTAAAAGGGTATTTGTTTTGAAGTGATATATATAAAAATGGAAATTGCATTTTGTAAGTTTTCTAAATTTGGTTTACTTTCTTAAAACATTAATTGAGAGTGAAAAAGAAAGAAAGAAACATGAA
>JBBPDI010089552.1:0-12318 GCA_037974545.1 Cucumis variabilis
GCGCTTTCGTATGCCCCTTGCGCTTCACTCTCTGTCGGTAATCAGTCGCCCCGTAAACCCTAAATCAATGTAAAAAACGAAATACATTATAAATTAACAAAAGCGGTTCGGTTCGGTTTGGGTTCGGTTTCAACATCTTAAATCGAACCGAACTGCTTAAAAATGGTTTTTAAAAAAATTGAAACTGAACCAAACCGAATGCATTTGGTTTTGGTTCGATTTCGGTTCGGTTATACATTCGGTTCGGTTTTGCACCTTATTTTGAACACCCCTATTACAAGGAATGAACTAGTTTTAATTGGTTTTTTAATTTTTTTTATCAAAATAATGTTTATGAACGTTATTTTTTATTTTCGAATGTTTTATCTCAAACCTTGTCACCCTCAAATTTAGAATGCAAGAAGGGTTTTTATTATTGAAAGTGAATGATAAGAAGAATATACATAAATATTATAAAAGAGGTTTGAAGTAAGACTTGGTTTGCCTACTAATTTTGGAAAATATTTCCGAAAGTATGTTTCTTGACTAAATTTTGAACACCAAGACTACTAAGTTAAAGTTACTTAAACTTATATAATATCATTGAAGTTATCCTTGTAAAAACGCAAAAAGAGAAAGAAAAAAATACTTAAGCAAGCAATAAAAGAAAAAGATAGGTATATGAAATGAAAATAACTTGTACTTAAATTTATATATGAAAAAGAAAGTGCAAGTTGCAACACAAATGAAAGCACAAGAAGTAATAAACAACACCCTCAAATTTATTCATTCCTCGCATTTGGATCTTTAAATTGTACGGAATAAAGACGGTCAATTTCAAGTTGGAGTGGTTTTTGTAGCTCTGGTAGGACAACAGAGGCAGACACACGTTGTACAAAGATGTCGTGAATATAATTCATCAACGTTGTGAATTGTTGATCATTTCACTCTAATACGCATTGAACCAAAGCAGTGGTTGCGACAGTCCCAGCAATTAGCTCATCAAGTCGTGCATCCACCTTGTCCACCTTAGACACACTCTCATTTTTCTTGGTTTGCATATTGACCATCTTGCACTTTAATATATCATGATATATTTTCTTGAATATCCCCACAGTGACTCAAGTAACACTAACGCTATCATTCGTTTCAATCATTTCACGTCGCATCTCCTTGTGTTCTTCATAAAAGTTGTTGAATTGGTTTTGCATTGTCGTCTGGTTGCTTTTTAAGAAGTCAAAGGAGTCATTCATGGGCCCGATTATAGCTTTCTCGAGGAATTAAAAGATGTCTTCCTCTTGCCCATCTGTCACCGCTTCTTCAATTTGGAGCCATTAAATTGATGAGTGGATGGAAACCTGTCTTGATATCAAGAATGCAATGTAAAGATTCTTAAGTTTGTTATGGGGAAACTTCTCTTTTGGGGGACCCTTTAGTATCTATGATCACTTCCACTTTAGTTGCCTTTAAGTATTTGGTTATGGAGGGGAGGCTGATAGGAAAACAAACATGCATAGCGAAAAAAAAATAAAAAAACTTACCCTAATTGTACCTAAATTAACATGTAATCCTAAACTAAAAAGAATTAGATTTTATGTGAAGTTCTACCTTTGTAGTTTCGAAATAATAGTCTACTTCTCGATCACGAACTCGAACCACCACTAGTAGTCACCTACTATTCTTCAGACTCAAAATTGGGTTGTGGGACCCGATGGACTAGGGAATTGAGAGAGAGAGAGAGATGAATTTAGGAAGAAAAAAGATAAAATTTGGAAGCGTTTGATTTTTCTTTTTGTTGTGAGAGAGAGATAAAGATATTTTTCAATAAAAGAAAACATAGAAAAAATATTTCGATAAAAATTTCAAAAGTTTTTTAAACAAGATTTTCAAAAATATTTTATAAAGAAATTACATGAAAAATGCATATAATTACTTCACCATGGCTCAACACTTCACAAACCACTTACTCTAAGTGGACTTGGTGTCATCTTCATGAGCCTCCATCTAGACTACTAAGAGTTAGGGTTAGTATAATGATCCAACAAAATGGCCACTTGACCATTCAAGTCAAAGTCAAACTTTGACTTTTTACCCATTTTGATCTTCTTGACTAAATCTAACCTCGAGTATGAATCTACGTTCATTTTCTCAAAATTCAAATCACATTTGAATCTATAGCTCGTCAAAATTTAACTTTTCAAAGTCAAAAGTCAACATTTTGGCTTTTTACAACTTTGACCAATTCCATCAATGTCGAGCTTTCGAATATGAATCCACATTTATATTTTTAATATTTGAATCATATTTAAACGTAAAGCTCTTTCTTTAATTGATAATCAACAACTATATCACATATACTTGTCGGTTTCTCTCTCCTCGTCTAATTCAAATAAATTTGAAACAATCCATCATAATGTTTTAAGTTTTTTCCATATGAGCTAGCATGAAAACCTAATGGAGCTATAGATCATGGGCTCCAACGATATGAGATTAACTGGTTAAATCCTTTTAGACCAAGCTAATAAATATTCATTAACTAACGGTCATCTCACTAAAGTCTCGTACTTGCACTCCCCTCACTATAGATATATTTGTGTCTATCTAATATAACCATGATCAATAAGTTAATCCTTCACAAGTTGTTCATAAGCTCAGCTAGGTCAAAATATCATTTTACCCCTGATACTACAACTAGCTCCTTAAGTCCTACTGATCCACTATTGAACAATTAGTTTTCTAACCTATAAATTGAATCCCTCTAGGGCAAATGAGAAGGTGGAACCCCTTGTTCAAGACTTGAATTCTGTCCTTAAGGGAACAACTTATCTACTAACCCTAAAGCGGGTAGGAGAGAATTCCGTCTTGCACCCTATATCCCTGGCTATGCACCAATCTTACCCCTGAAATGGAAGGCTTATTGGGTTAACGCTAATAAGCCGTCTTCACCTATGTAGATCTAAGGATAATCTTGTGTGAACAAAAGTTCATAGTTAGTTCAGGATTAAGATTAAGTTACCTAGGTCATCAATAGTTGAAATACTCAGTTTATAAAAAGTAAACTGCGTTATAACGTAAAAGAGACTATCTCATGGTTCAGTCTTATGTAAACTTTTTACATAGGATGCGTCCACTTTTATGTCTCTACATGAACGATTCAGGATCACGTCATTTGTACTAATTACAAAGCGGATTGTATCCATAATGTTCCAAAATAAGGTGTCCAACCTTAATAATATATTATAGACTATTTACGCTATATCTTTACATAAAGTGCCTAAAATAAGGTGCCCAACCTTAATCGAACTTGATCCACGTTTATGTCTTTACATAAAGTTTAAGTTTACTCAAAATAGCTTCGGGACCTTGTTTATTGGATTTAAAATTATAGTTTTAAATTTCACTAATAATGTCTTAATAACAACTTTATTGAATTGAATATGATTATAAACTACGAGTTTTAGAACATAATTCCAATAGAGGTGACAAAGTTGACTCTCGTGATGAGTCTTCAATAAAATCATAAAACACATCCTCCTCTTCTTCTTTATTCTCAGAGAATGTTTAGGTTAGGTGGAGGCATGCGCGAAGGATTTTTCTGCAAAAGGGGATCGTCTAGTGACCTAATGTGTGGTTTAGGGGAATTTCGAAGTGTGGTATCAGAAAGCAAGGTGATGGTGGAATTATACTTGGGAGAAGGTAAGGGTATGGTTTCCTTTTGGATTTTGGTTAAGGGAGTTTTAGCTTTGGATTTGGAGGCACGCGATAAGGAGGATGATTTGGATTTTCAAACAAAGAGGGAAAGATTCTGAGGGGGCTTCGTCCATGATGGCGTCCTCACTAAGCATCTTGGATTTTCCTTTAAATCTAGAAGTGCTATCTTTTCGTTTTCAATCTTTTTTCTTTTGAAGGGCAGTATGAAGCATGTCTCAACCTCCTCTTCAAGATAACGTGTTTCAAGTGCGTCTAATTTGTTTTGCATCTTTTGGTGTTTCTCCCCTTCTTTATTATAATGAATAATTATAATGCGATTAAGGACATGCATGGTGCATATACCGCTTTGGATTGGGATATGGGGCATATCGATCAATGCATGTATGACATGCAAGCAAAAAAAATTTATTGTTGATGGGGAGGAAATTGCCTTACGTGCATTAGCACTTCGAGTTTGAATATAATTGGAAAGCACCTGTACCACGTTGAAGGAAATTTGCTTCAGATGAAATAAATCAATGTTTTCCTTAAAAGAGATGGTGTTATCGTGTTTGGTTGGCATCAATTTTTTTTTTTTTTACAAAAAACAACCACACACTTGCCTTAGTTAATAAGTTATGTGGGTGCAAATTCTACCTCAGGCCAAGCAATGCGAGCTAGAGCCTTCTTCACATCCTTTTTTTTATCACCTCAATTAATTTTTGTCTAGAGGCTCATGAGTCATCGCTTAGGCAATAAAGTTGATTGATGACGGTGGAGTTAAAATAAACGCATTGTGATCCCATCATCATATAGTTTTCCTTGTTGTGGATGAAGCCCGTGTAGAATTTCTTAACCACTTCTAAGTAAACAATTGTGTTGTCTTCAAAGAACTTCTACCCTCCGAACTCTTTAAAAGGTCTTGCGATGAAGTCTGACAGGGCCTCTTTTAATGAGAATTGAACCTTCTCTATTTTGATTTGCTTGTGGATGCTCATAGGTATCGACTGGACTCCCTCCCATTTCTCTTCTTCGCTTTGAGCAAATAACTTCTCATTTTTAAAGCTTTCGATTTCTTCATCATTCTGTGTTTATGTGGGTTTACTTATGGTTTCTTTTACAATGGTCCAACCTTATTACACTATAGTCTATGTGCAATCGAAATATAAAACGAAAAGAAAAGTGGAAAACGAAAAAAAGTTACATTCACCCTAAAGCTTGAAGTGACTGGTGCTTTATTAGATAAACGGACACCGACTAGTCAAGTGGTGAATGATGGAGAATTAAACCAGTTGATAATTTGGTCTCAGAAAGAAGTTTAAGAGAAAAAAGAGAGAGAAATTTGAAACAAATCGTGATGAGAGAGAAGCAAATGCCCAATTTTAAGCATTAAACTCAAAATTTTCAAACAGCCAAAATCCATTTAGAGTGAGAACAAGAAGCGATGATATATCAACGAGGACGAGAAATGAGAGATATAAACAAGAAATTGATGGCAACGTAGCGGCCGCAAGCGTTGGAGTCAATTTAGTAAATTCACTACTGGATGACATCATCAAAGGTCATTTATCTTTGAAATTTGAATTGTGGGCCAAATTTCTTTTGAACCTTCAAATAAAGGTCATCGGTATAAAAAACTCCAAACCAAACCTTAAACTTTGCTAGATTGTACACCTAATTTCTCTTAGTGGTTAATTATAAATAAAAATAAAAATCATGTAAATATTTATAAAATGTACGTTTTTAATCTACAAACAACTTTGACTTTTAATTTTTAAAATTATTTTATAGGTATTTAAAATTTTTAAGAATGTCTACTGCATCTCTTGAGCTTTTAAACTCTGTATCTAGAAGCGTTTAATCATTTTAAAAAAATTATATCTTCGAATTTTATAAGCATTAATTTGAAAATAAATATCTTTGAATTTTATAAGTATTAGTTTGCAAATAAACATAAATTTTATTGGTTAAAGGAACAAAAATTGGGAAAATTGTCAAAAAAAAAAAAAGGACAGATTTTTTTGGGGTCAAAGAATTTTGGGATAGTTTTATAAAATAAAGAGTTTTAGGACAAATGTTTCATTTCCTACAACTTCCTCCATCTTCACATTTCCTATTCTCATATTCTCTCATGTCATAGGGTGACTTTGATGAACAACGATGGTAGGCTTCAAATGACGATGGCAAGCTTCAGATGATGATGACAAGATTTCAGACACTTTTAGGTACCACCATTTTTTTAAAAAATGTTTTCTTTATGGTTACTTATGATCTGGTTAATAAACTCCTGTTATAAGTACAATCAATTTTTGTTAGATATGGTTTAGGCATATCGAAACATGATGATGAAGTGCGGGTTGTGATGGTGGAGTTCAATGCATTTTTTTTATTGAATGATTATATTCCTAGTTTTGGAGACGGGTTAAAGAGACTGGTATGACTTCCCAAACTATGGTTCTTTATTCTAGTTTAATTTATTGCATAGTAACATTAATTCTAGATATTATGGTCATAGATTCTAGTTTGAAGCCTCTGGTTGCATTGCCATCTCTAATTTCACTTATAGTCATCAAAATTACCCAATGAGATCCATCTCTCGGTAACTATATGAAGGTATGCCTTTTTATTTTTTCAATTTACTTCTTTATCATTCCCAATTTTGCATAATAAGCTGAGTTTGAGACGATTTTTTAATGGTGAAACTTGAAAAAGGGCTTCTAGCTCTTCAAAATTTTCAGTGTTTGGATAGATTACTATGAGTGATCTTGAAAACTATAAAAACGCTAAAAATGCTTATGACAGAGATATTATATTCATGCATGTTTCTACAACTAAAATTATATGCACACCTTGAAAATTCTTTTGTTTGTTGTTTGCTGAAATTTCTACTTAGATTTTAGATGACATGAAAATATTTTGAAAAACCACGCATAATCATGTATGTGCATATGTTCCTAGTAAACAGTGCATGCGTTCCTTTTTATAACTTGGTCTATTTTGTAGGATTCAGAGAAAGTTATTGGTTATAAAGTTTCAAGTTTATGTTGTGAAAAACACATTCTGATTTGTTCTAGAGAGAGAAAAGAATGGTTTCCTGTTCTTTGTCCTCCCCTTCCTCTGTCCTCCTTCATCCTCATTGCTCCACCCATCCTGCTTCTTTCTTTACTGATCAAAAATGACGATTCTAAGACTGGCCTCAATAAAAATAAAAAATAAATTATTTTCTTGTGAGTTCGATAGGAATATCAAAGGAAGGGTGATTCGTTTAACCGAATCTCATTTGAACAAGTCTTACATGCTTTTAGGAGAGGAAGTTTTAGTCGTTTGGCTGGTTGACTTCTTGAAGGAAGTTCTGCAAACTCCAAAGTCCAATAAGTTCTTCCAAAGGATCTTTTGCTACGGAGGGTTATAAGAGAAGAAGTTTTCTTGAGATTTCGAAGGTGTTGAAGTTGGGGAAAAAAGGAAATATTGTCGTTTATGCTAGTATTGATTTAAGTGAATGGGAACGATTCAAACGTTTGTTGTTGGGCTTTTTGAACGTGAAGACGATCTTAGGGCCCATAATTCTCAAAGGAAAAAAATCAAAAACCTCTCTGATGGAACTAGTTCTGAAAACCATATTCAACATCCTCACCCTCAGCGAATTTCTTAAT
The DNA here is from genome assembly GCA_037974545.1 of Cucumis variabilis. NCBI lineage: Eukaryota > Viridiplantae > Streptophyta > Magnoliopsida > Cucurbitales > Cucurbitaceae > Cucumis > Cucumis variabilis. Next base: position 7,323 of record JBBPDI010089552.1, read on the forward strand.
CTGAAAAACCTCCAAACGTAAAGCCTAGTCACACTTTGACGAATAAAGCAAAAAACGAGGGGAAAAAAGGTCAAAAATATTTGTTGGGAGGACACCTTGATTGTCACTAAATGTTTCCATAATGATTGCCATAGGGTTCTGAAAGCTCTCTAAGTTCAAACTCAATGTACCTTCATTATCAACTTGTTCCATTCCGACAAAGCCTTACTCAAATGCCCTAATCAGACGATAGCTAGACTTCTCACGATGAACAAGGGTTGGGTTACTTATGGTCTTTTAACATTGAAAATGGAAAGATGGGATCTAAAAATATATGGAAGAATGTATCTTGTTCCCTCATATGAAGGTTGGATTAAAATAAGGAACTTTCCTTTGCATTTATGGAAGGAGGAGGTTTTCAAGAGGGTTGGTGATATGTTTGGAGGCGTCATTGATTACGCTGAAGAAAAACTCAAGTCTTATTAAATGCCTGGAAGTGGCTATCAATGTTAAAGGAAATTATTGTGGCTTTATTCTCACTGAATTCAATTTGATAGATGACTTTGAATCTTTCCTTGTGCAGGTGGTAACCTTACAAGATCCCAATCTACTCATTGACACAATCATCGAAATCCATGGATCCTTCTCGCCAAAACAAGTTGAGAAATTCTTTAAAGGCCCGAGTTGCTCGGATCCAAACATGATTGATATCTAGCGTGTAGAATTGTCAAATTTGAGGATGTCAGCCTATGTTACTCAACCTTTTGGTTCGACGTGTACAGCGACAAGATGTTTTGAAAAAAAAACCATCATTCTCTCCAATTTGAATCAGACATAAGTGGACCAATTTTAAACTTAGCGCCTAGACCAACCCTAATGGGTCCGACTAATGAAATGGGCTTTTTGGATCTAAAAGTGAAAGGGGTTACGATGGAAGATTTTATTGATTCGAATGCTCAAAAGGCCTCCCCCCATTAGACCCACCCTAGGATGATTATCAGAGAAAAAGATGACATACGAGCCTTCTTCAAGAAAAGTGTGATCTGCTTCCACTAAACAAAATGTCTGCCCTTCAACTTCAACTCTCTCATCTGTTTGCATTCTAGATGTAATCGATTCAATATTGAACGCTTCTATCTCAAGTTCATGCAACCTCTTCTCTAAAAAAAAATTTTCCCCATTAGAAGTTGACGATCTGCGTCATATCTCTGATTTTTCTTTCGATGTCCAAAGACTCTTCCATGATGATAGCCTTATGCACATAAATAGAAAAGAGGGCTTTTTAGTAAGGATGAAGATTTTTTGTGGAGGGGCTTAACTGTGGCCATTTACGACTTAAAATAAAATGGTTGGTCTTCTAAAGAAGACCCTAAATAAAGGAAGGTATTATACATTATGGGTCGGCGTCTTGAAACATAAGGAGACCTTCTTTAAATTCTCGATTTTTTTAGAGGAAATAAAAATCAGATTCGGAAGGACAATTGGTGTGGCGTGGAACTGTTAGCAGAAAAATTTCCTAACTTGTTCTTCTTGTCTTTGAAAGAGGACGCTTGTGTGGCTGATTGTTAGTGTAATGCCAGTCACTCTTGGAATTTGTGCCTTAGAAGAAATGTGTTCGACAATGTGGCCATAATTCTAAAAATTCTTCATTGTTGGGCCCCTTCAAAGGGTGGTGATAGTCTTAAATGAACTTCTAACGTAAATGGCAGCTTTACTATAAAATCTACTTTTCTTAATTTAACCAAGAGATTCTCTTTCATTGTTGTTCCCTTGATTCACTATATATGAAAGACTAAAATTTCAAAAAAAAAGGTGAAATTATTCTTGTGGTTGCTTGCCTATAGAAGTCTTAACACTCATTAGAAATTCCAAAGAAAATTCCAGCACACTATGCTTAGCTCCTTAATGTGTTGCCTTTGCTTCAAAGAAGAGGAGATCCTGGACCAGTTATTTTTGCATTGTCTCTTTGCTAGGAAAGCTTGGAACACCTTGTTTAGAATCTTTGAGTTAGAGTTTTGTCTTCCTAGTAAGATTGATAGTTGGATGATGGAAGAGCTCAATGATAACGTGTATAAATACTCGTTATTAGAACCTCTTTTATTAGAATAATGAGGTCAAAATGCATAAGAAAAGGATAAAAGCACGTAACTTATGTTATAAATACATAAGTATTTAGAAATACATCTTACATAACCATTATGCTCTGTTTTACGCGATTGCCATGTCTAAACGCGGGATGAATAGAAAGGAAGAAACTACTGAATCGAAGGAGACATCTCGCGCAAAGACTACGCGATGGAAACTCATTTGGTGATTAATATCTCTAGCGAGGAACCACATGATCATGCGAGAAAGGTTCACTAAAAGACAAGAATGTTAGTTGGAGTTGATGTGACTTTGTAAGGCTACAATCGACACTAACAATATCAGAAGAATAGAAGTTTTCCATCAAAAGCTGCCTATAAAAAGACTTCATCCCCACCAAGCGAAGGAGGTTTGAATGGACCATAAAAGAGAGTCTAGATAAACCGCAAGTGTAAAGAGTTTTCTTATTCATCTTCTTCTTCGGTCACGCTGTAAGTGAGCGCTTAAAGTCTAAGTGGTGAAGTATCTATTCCCCATTGCCCCTAACTTGTAACAGATGTCATTCTCTTTTTGCTGTTCACTTTATATTTCTCTGTAATATATGTGTTCATATTGTACAACGGCCTAAGACCTACATTTTTTTGATGTATTACATCATTATACTCTTTCAATCCATCCTGTCTTTACGCTCCTTCAGTCAATGTGTTATTTGTAATTTAAACTTGTGATAGTTCTTAATAAGAATTTTTGCTTATAAGTCTTATTGCTTAGTCGAGCTATTCTCATCGTCTGGCCATCGTAAGTCGCCAACTACCCGAGAGGGCAAGTAGCAAGGACCTGACTAACGTGCGTAAGGAAGAATTTCATTTTTCTTTGTGAGATTATTTCTATCATTTGTATCCCAGAAGAAGAATAAATGTGGACAGTGGGCACCGAAAGGTTGCTGTCCTTAATCGCAAAATCTTATATAGCTTATAAGTGATATCTTTTAGATATTTCTCGTCTAATCATACTTAGTCATATAGATCTCGAAAAGCGACCATGTGTGACGTATAATGACTTTGAAAGAAGCAAGTCTTAATTAGAAGTATGCTTTAGCAAGTTATATCGCATCAAGGTTATCACACTACATAATCGCATGATAATGCATAGACATTTCTTCCTTCGTTTCTTTAATACTAGTTAGTTTGCATCACCATTCCACTATTTTATTCCCTCTTTACGAACTCTCGAGAATTAGTTTAATAGTTGAGTTTACTCTAACATTTCTTACATTTGTTATTATTTAATTCTTTTATACCACCTAGATGATAAGTAATTCATAGAACTAATGTCTTAAATCAATTCCTTGTGTTTAACTCTGAATCATCCAGGTAAACCTACTATTTCGCTTGCACTTGGACAAGCAGTGGAAAAACTTGTACTCAATAAGGACTTAGTCATTACGTGATAAAGAGGTATATAGTGACTACTCTGCATGCAATGATCACGACTAATGATTTATCACGTAGAGTTAATTGTGTAATTAACCATCCCTGAGTCCGAACTAAACTCAACACAATAGAGTTTCAATACCACTCAACATTAGAGGTTATAGTCTGAAAGGAAACATGTTGTAGAGATGTGCTATCCGGTCCCTTTTGTGGTGCATTTGAAAAAAGATGAATCGTATAATTTTTCAAGACAACTATAATTCTTTTGATTCTTTTTGGAATGTGTTGCAACACATAATTTCTTGGTGGAGTACGAATTGCACCAAACACCTTTGTAATTACAGTCTTTCTATGATTTTTAATAATTGGAAGGTCATAATACTTTAGTTTTTGTTGAGGACTACATCTTTATCATTTAGGCTACATCTCATTGGCTCAAGGTCAGAATTTTGATTTTCAACGTGGGTTAAAATATCATTTTATCCTCGAGACTACATCTTGCTCCTTCAGCCTCACTGATCCACTGTTGAACAATTAGTTTAAAGTCCAATCTATAAATTGAATCCCTCTTGAGCCAATGAGAGGGTGAATTTTTCAAGACTTGGATTTTGAAACAACTTATTTACTATCCCTGAATTTCATCTTGCACCCTATCTCTCTAGCTATCTACCCGATCTTACCCTTGAAATGAGCTTAGTGCTATTGAGTTGGCCTCACTTATGCAGATCTAAGGATAATTTCGTGTGAAAAGAAGTTCATAGTTAGCTCATGATTAAGATTAAGTTATCATGACCATCAATCATCGAAACAATCAGTTTTATACAATCAACGGTGTTATAATGTAAAATTGACTAATTCATGGTTTTAATCTTCTGTAAACTATTTACATAGGATGCCCAACTTCCATGTCTCCACATAAACAATATAGGATCACATCGTTTCTACTAACTACAAAACGAGCTATCCTTATTCATATTCTATAGATTGTTTAGGATATATAGTCGAACTTGATCCATATTTATATCTTTATATAAAGTTCAAATCTACACTAGATAGCTACAAGATCTTAGTTTATTGGATTCAAAATTATACTATTCAATTTTCACTAATAAGTTTTCAATAGTCATTTATTGAATAAAATATAATTTTAAACTACAAGCTAGTGAGAGAATGTATAAATCGTGAAGAGGAAGGAAGTGGAAAGAAGATTATCGACAGGAAGGAAGGAAGTGAGAAGAAAAATGATCGATCTTTTAGATTCTTTTCGTCAAGGATAATTTAGATATTTCACCACCTTAATTGTCTTAAAACTCGTTATTTTCAAAAAATCATCCCAAAATTTAGCAATTTTCTCGAGCATGATCTTAGTAAAAATTGTTAGTTTCTTCAACAAAAAAGTGGTTCAGTTAGTAGCAGATTTTAGGGAAATTGCCAAAAATAGTCTAAAAATTGGATTGAAAAAGAAATATAGGATTGATTTTGAAAAAGTTGAGTTTTAG
>JBBPDI010089555.1:0-12318 GCA_037974545.1 Cucumis variabilis
TTTTGATTCTAATTTTGCCAATGTACTGGTATTTTAAATATTCTCAATTAAATTGAGTAATGGTTCTTTAATTCTTCTGCTGCCATAGGGCTTTTATCCCTTCATTTTGATGGGTTTAGGTATACCCATTAAGTGATAATTATTTGTTTAGAATAAATTTACCAATGGATTTAAGTTGGATTATTTTACTTGAAGGTTTGGCTAAATTTATTTTAGGATTTGAACTATGAATTTCTCTCAACAAAGGTTGAATTAGTTTCAATCTCTTTCATTGGTAAAATTGAAAGCCTAAGTAGTTAGTTGTTTGATGTTGGTTGTTAAATCATTAATTCAATTACATTTATGTTTAGGATTTTGTTTGATTGAAAAGTTGTGACTGTTAGAAACAATTTTTTGTTAAGCTAATCCCAGGTAAGAGATTCTACTATGAACCCTTCGACAATAGGTTAAAGAGTTTACATGCATGTTTTGCTTATTATACATTAATGTAGCTAGGATGCATGATATGACTGTTAGGGATGACTGATATTGATGGCTACATAGATGATGGTTATGTATGACTGAGATATGTATGATTGAGATATGTGATAACTGAGATATGTTATGAATAAGACATGTTATGACTGAGATATGAATGATTGAGATATGATGTTTTATGTTATGCTACATGTATAGGCTATGATGTTTTGTTAGCTTTGTGTATTAGAGTCGTACCCATCCCTTAAGATCATCATCAATATATGTTTTAGGAGTGGTCCAACACGGTCACTTACAACCTGATTCTCTTAGGTGTTCCTTTGGGTCACCGAAGACTAGTTTCTCTTAGATGTTCCTTCGAGTCACCAAAGACAAGTTTCTCTTAAGTGTTCCTTCCAGTTACCGAATTTCTCTTAGGCGTTCTTTTAAGATCACCAAAGACCAGATGTGTTTCCTTCGAGATCACTAGATAGCGTGTGTTCGGAGCACGATAGTTGTGGGGTACTTCCCTCCAAGACCCGAATGAAAAGTTAATAGATACCTAGCATGACTAGTAGTGGGTCCCTTACTGAGTATATGTTTATACTCACTCTTTTCTATGTTTAATTTTTCAAGCAATGGTAGAGGTAGAGAAAAGCTAGCGAATGACAAGAAGTGATCGTGGTTCGCCATAAGGGAAATGTATAATTGCTTTTGCCTTTATGTTTTCATTATTTTGATTTACAATATTTATTTAAAAGTCCAGAATGCATGAGTACTCTTATGATATTTTCTTATTCGTTTAAATAGGGCCCGAACTATTATTTGACATTTTACTTTTATTTATACATAATTTATTTATGATTTATAGATAAGTATTTAAGGTTTTTATTGAAAAATTTAGTATCTTCTTTTATTTATTTATTTATTTATTTTCTTTTAAAAAATCTTTATTTAATTTAGTAGTAATGACCTCAACATAGTATAAAAAGTTGGATCATTATAGTTGGTACTAGAGCCTCAATTTTTAGGTTCTGTAGACTGACTCGTGATGTGTGTCTTTTATTTTTGTCCCTATTGCTACGTGATCCTTCGTTACTCACCAGGTATGTTTTGTGATAAAAGTTTGTGATTATGCATATATGACCTTGCCCGAATTAAATTAGATAAGTATGATTTTGTTGTAAAAGACTTTTGGTGGTGGAATTTAGGAAAAAGGTCACCGTACAGAAGTGTTCATAGAGGTAGTAGGAGAGGCAGAGGAGCTGGACGTAACTAGCCTGAAAGACAGCCTGCTGTATAAGCTGTTGACCTTGTTGCACCTGTCACTCATGCATACGTTACTGCAATGGAGCAAAGATACAGAGATTTGTTATTCAAAGCATTGGCACAAGGTCAACCTGTCCAGCAGACCCAGTTAGATTTTGTTCAATCCCAAGTTGTAGGTGTTCAAACCCAAGTTGTGGGTGTTAAGATCTCAGCTGCATGAGTTTAGACCCCTTTTGTAGCCAGAATGTAACTGATCAGCTCTTAGCAAAAGCCAAGCACTTGAGAGATTTCAGGAAGTATAACCCTCGAAATATGGTTGACCTTTATGGAGACTATATTTCAGTATATGAAGTGTCTCAACGACCAAACGGTTCAGTGTATCGTGTTCATGTTGACTTACAGAGGCACGACTTTTGGGAGTCCACTAAGAGAATGTTAGGTGGAAATATAAATTAGATCACATAAGAACAATTTAGGGACAATTTTTTTGTTAAATTCTTCTCTGCTACCTTAAGGGATGTCAAACGCTAGAAGTTCTTAAGACTGGAGCAAGGAAGTATGACTATAGAGTGGTACTATCAGAAGTTTGATATGTTATCATGTTTTACTCCTCAAATGGTAAATATTGAGACTGACAAAGTCGACAGATTCGTTGGAGGCCTTAAGTTAGAGCTCAAGGATTTCATTCGAGCTTTTAAACCAGCTACTCAAGCTGATGTAGTACGTCTAGCAGTTGATATGAGTATGCATGAGAGGATGGACCTGGTCAAAGCTTCAGAGAAGGAGCGAACTTTAGGATAGAAAAGAAAGGTTGAGCAGCAACCTGCTGTAGTACCACTGAGGAAGTTATGATCAGGTGGTATGTTCTAGTGACACCGATAACAAGTTCCTAAGGCAGGCAAAACATTGAGAGAAATACCCATTTGTCTTAATTGTGGGAGGCCGCATTCTAGTCATTTTCTAGCAAGGAATGAAGTATATTGTAAATGTAGACAACTAGGGCACATAACTAACAATTTTCCTCAAAAATCGTTCGGGGCAATCTCAAACAAGACTTTCACCTCCCATCAAGGAAGAGTATTTGCTACAAATCAATAGGAGATAGAGAAGGCTGGCATAATGGTGATAGGTATGCTCCCAATTTTGGGGTACTTTGCATTAGTATTATTTGACTTCAGGTCCTCTGATTCTTTTATATCTTCAGTTTTTGTTCAACATATGAGTTTATATGTAAAACCCTTGAGCTATATGTTATCAGTTTCTACTCCATCTGGAGAAATTATGTTATCGAAAGAGAAGATAAAAGCATGTCAAATAGAAATAGCAAGCTATGTATTAGATGTAACTTTGTTAGTATTTCTAGGCATGAATTGACTATCTGCTAACCATGCAAGCATCGATTATTCCTGCAAGGAGGTAGTTTTTAACCCTCATGAGGTGACTAGTTTGAAGTATAAAGACACTGGGATTGTGGTCCTACCTAAAGTTATCTCAGTTATGAAGGCCAGTAAGTTGCTTAACCAAGGTACCTGGAGTATCTTGACTTGTGTTGTAGACACTAGAGAGCCTAAGGTATCCTTATCATCTGAACCAGTGTTAAGAAGAGTACCTCGTCTTGGGATTTATGTCTTAAAACTCTTAGATTGTAAATATAATTCATTGACCATTGTTAATAAAGTGATATTATTGTAATAATTGTTATTTATTATATTATTAGTTTTGTCTTAATAACTCAAATCCAATAAACTAACATCCTAAGATGTTTGATGAGTCTTGAACATTATGTAGAGACATAAAGGGATTAATGTTCGAGATCAACTTAAAGGGTCTATAGTATAGGCATAAGGTTGGGTACCTTATTCTAGTACTATGGATATGGCTCACTTGTATTTGATACAAACACAATGATCCAACGCGTTCGTGTAGGTAACATGTGAGTGAAGGTATCCTATGCAATGAGTTTGCATAAGACCGAACCGCAAAATACTAACCACTAGATGTAACTCCATTAACTAGTTAGGTTTTTATTTTATTAGGATGACCTAGGTAACTTACTCTTAATTGTCCTAAGTGTATTATGAACTTCTATTCACGAGGGATTGTCCTTTGATTTGTATAGATGAGAGTGGCTAGATTGTCAACTCAATATCCTTATCATTTTGGGGACAAAACCAAGTAGAGAGCTGGAAACATAATCACGAAAGATGGAATTTACTCCTTCTTGACTTTAGAGTAAGTAGATAAGTGCTCCCTTAAATGGTATCTCCAGAACTTGAACAAAGAGCCTTACCTTCTCAATAGCACGAGAGAGGTTTCTGTTTATTTGTAGGACCATGAACAGGTTGTTCATTAGAAGAGCACTAATATTTAAGGACTAAAGGTAACCTAGGGGTAAATCAGTAATTGGACCAAGTTGGTGTTACGAACACTCATGAAGGACTAACTTACTATTATTGGTATATATTCGTGGACACATAAATATATCTAGAGTGAGAAGGGTTCATCTGTGAGTCTTTAGTGGAGTGTACACACAGTTAACAAATATTGATTAATGTGGTTTATGAGTTTAGCCAATCAATCTTAGATCGTTGTAGCTTCTGATCTATAGGTCTATTAGGTTCTCTTTCTGGCTTGTAAAGGGTATCGAGGTTTATTAATATTTGTTGTAATTTGAAATGTTCAAATCTACTTTAGGAATTAGTATAATGTATAGTGATATATTGTAATATAAAGTTTATATTTTACTCAAATTTTGTTATATAAATTTAATTTTGGATATGATTCAAAATTAATTTATGAGAGATAAAATTATTGGTTATGAGAAAAATTTATATTTGAATATGATTCAAATATTAAGTTAAATATAAGGTATTTAATTTAGCTATTACTTAATTGAAGAATTCATTAATATTTTAGTTTAAGCAGAATTTTCAAAAATGGCAAATTTTACAAAATATTTACAACCTATAGCAAATTCTATCACTGATAGTCTTTTATTACTATAGCATATCAATGACTATCAGTGATAGAATTCAAAATTTTGATATAGCTTGTAAATATTTTAATTTATTTTGTTATTTCTAAAAATGCCCCTTAGTTTAATTTTATTTAATTAAAATTTAGGAGCATTTTTAAAAATAGTAAAATAAATTAAAATATTTACAAGCTATAGCAAAATTTTGGATTCTATCACTGATAGTTTTGCATCACTATAGCATATCAATGACTATCAGTGATAGAATTTGCTAGGTTGTAGATATTTACTAAAATCTACTATTTTTAAAAATTCCCCAAAATTTTGTTTTAAATTAATTTAAAATTGTAAGATATTGGAGACATACTTATTAAATATGATTGAAATGAAATATTAATTAAATATAATTTAGTTAATTATTAATTAATTTGTTGATTTGAAATTTGTATTAATTTAATATTTTTTAAATTAATAAAATCTCATTATTCTCTCCTAGTCCCTTTAGGAAAAAGTTTTTCTTAATTAAGAAATAGCCAGGGTTGTTGCTCTCTGCAAAAATAGTTTTCTCTCTAAAACATTTATCATCACAATTGGTTCCCACAAACCAATCTCATCCTAGAGGATAGAAAGGTCTCCGACAGGTGTTGTCCCCAAATTTAGAAATTTAATAGATTTAGAGACGTCAAAATATGTAAGTTTTTCTCTCTCTAATCTATACTTTATTAAAGCATGCTTAATAAGGAAATTAGTTTCTTAATTATTTTTTACCAATGTAATGATATTTTGGGATTCTCAAATTAAATTGAGAAATACTTGTGTAAAATCTTCTGCTACCAAGGGCTTCTATCGCTTCATCATTATGAGTACTGAGTACAACTATGTCAAATTATGATGAATGTTGAAGGATGTAAGACTTTGATTTCTTCTGGAGGTCTTGCAGTTGTAAGTGATTGCAATATGGAATTGGCTTTTATACGAGTGACCTTGTGAACTCTGAAACTTTCTATTTATTACATTTGCCAGATTGAAGTTCTTAATCATTGAACATTTGGGTCTGCACACAGGTTGTGAAATGCCTTATAAATTTGATTCACAAACATGGTGTGGCTGGATTATTGACAATGATGGATCCATCTTTTTAGCTTGTGATACAATCTTGAATGTGCTTCTGAAGGAACTCATTTAATCGTTTACTGTAGTATGAAATTCTATTTGTATTGTTTCTTTAAGGTCTTGATTGGTTACCATTTGATTTTCTATTTTTGGTTTTTTTGAAAATTGAGCTTATAATCACTAGTTCCATTTTTTAAGTTTCTTTGTTTTCTTGTACACTTTCTATCAATGTTTTGAAACACTAAAAGAAATCTGGCCTTTAATGTCAATTGGGAAAACTGAAAAATGAACATTTTTATTTTTTTTTAATTTTAAATATTGTAAAAAATAAGTCTCTCTCTTACTTTACTCTTTTTCAATACGATTTCTTCCCCTCTTTCATATTTTCTTCCTTTGCTTCACAATCTCATATCACTCTTCTCTCATGCCCAACCATGCTCGCCACCACCATCGTTACTCATCCCTTTCTTTGATTGTTGTTGTGCTCGCCACCACTGTCAGAAGTCTTTTTCTTGGACCACGTTCGTGGCCTATCCTTGTTGCCACTCAAGAATCTCTAACTCTGAAGACCACAAGCAGTTTTTTTCCTCTTCGATGAACCTTGTCAATGAGATACACACTTTTGAAATCGGATCGATTCTGATTCAGCAGTCATTACCCACGAGCGATTTTATTCCTCGCCGATAAACTCTTATTCTTTTCTCATTGTCATGGTTGTTTTGCTACATCATTTTCATATTCTCATCAAACAATAACCCATTGTTGAAACTAATTGAGTTTAACCCACCATATTCTAATTCATCAAACTTAAACCTTAGTTTGTTTGGCTTTAGGGTTTCATAAAAATTATTCTTTTGGGCAAAAGGGTTGGTTACCAAAAAACTACTAATTGAGTTATTACAATAGTTGAATAATGGGATTGAATAACTAGTGTATGATAATGGTTCAAAACTATCATTGGAGATTAGTGGTTGATAGTCAGAGGAGAGATTTTGATAGGTTTTTGGTGATAAAGTTTCAATCTTTCTAATAATCACTACTTCTGGAGCCAAACCAATTAGTAGATGCATTTCTAGGATAACCAAACATTTTTAGGGTGATTTTGAATTTTAATTATTTTTCTTATTTTTCACTTGTCGTTACTATTGTGCTTCTAGCATATATTTCCATTACCTTGCTTATGTTATTGTAGCTTTATTGGATTTAATTGGTTGCTTTTCTTCTTGTTCTTCCTTTGTCATTACTATCTCCTTTTCCAGGTGGCTTGAATGCACTTTTCAACAAAGAGCCTAGAAGAGAATCACTTGCTCGTTTATATGCTTTGTGGAATGGGACTTCTAATTTCTTTAATATTGTAAGTTGGACTACACTTAATAAAAATTACTTTGCATATTCTTTTCTCTCTTTTTTTTTAATCTATAATTAGAACTTCTATTGTTACTTCTCTTAGTTATACTTCACTGTGGTGGATACAAGGTGTGCTCTTCATTTATGTCATTTCTCTTTATGCATATAATTGAATTTTACCACCATCCTTCTGCAAAAATTTTGATGTACTTATCTTAGAATCTGCAACGTGCTTCTTAAAGCTAATGGTCTTGGATATTATTCTCTAATGTGTATGGTGCTTCAAAGGAATAATTTTGATCCATATCTAATATTTTGACTTTTTATCCTCCTTGACACAGTGTTATCATTTTCAGAAAAAAGACTCTCATTGAACTAAAAATCTAGCATATGTGATTAATGCTTCTATTTCAAATCCAATTGCATCAATAAATGTTAAGATTTATGCCTAAGCTTGTTATAAAGATCTTTCAAATTCTTGGGCCCCTATTTGCAACGTGGAAAGTGTAGCGTCGGAAGAGGGTAGATAATTAATTGTACCATTTGGCCTTCCTCCAACGTGGTGCCAGTTGTGTCGGAAAATGTGCACTTATTCCCGACACTACAATGTTGCATCGGAGGAAGGGCAGATCATTAATTGTACGTTACGCCTTCCTTTGACGTGGTGTCAGCAACGTAGGGAATAAGGTTTAAGGATTCCCGACATGTCACTAATCGCATCGAGAATAAGGTGCTATTCCCGACGTTTTCGTTGTGCGTCAGGAGTTCTATATTCTTTTTTAACTCCATTCTTTACAGAATGGTAATAGAAAAGAGAAAGAAAATCGAGAGAGGGAGAGGGAGACCGAGAGGGAGATCGAGAAGAATAGGGCATTCGTTGCCATTGTCGTCTTCATTGACGTCGCCGTTGTCATTGCATATTGGTATATATTAGTTTGATGTGGTTTTTGTTTTATTTACATTACAAATTAGGACTTTGAATTAGAAATTACGATTTTGAATTGGTTTTTTATTTTAGGAATTGGATTTTGAATTATGTTTTGGTTCGAAATTTATGAATTGGGTGTTCGATTAAGGAATCAATCTTGCATATTTCTATTTTAGAAATCCAAATGTATGAATTGGGTGTTTGATTAATGTAAATAAAGAAAATGTATGAATAATTTATTAATATATTTGTATGTTTGTTTTGGATTGGGTGTTTGATTAATGTAAATAAAACAAATGTATGAATGAATTGTTAATGTAATTGTAAGTTTATTCTTGATTGGATGTTTGATTAATGTAAATAAAACAAATGTATGAATGAATTGTGTTTTGTGAAATCCAAATGTATGAATTATGTTTTGGTTCTGCTAGTAGATATAGTGTTTGGTTAGTTTCTTCTGGCTATCCTGCAATTGTGGTAGCCTTTTGTAGTTTGAACTTAGCTTCAACTAACAAAGAGGGATGATTTGCCATAACTTATTCATGGAGTAATTAAGTTTATGGTTTGATAGGGATCAGTAATATAGGACTAACGATCAAACAGTTTTATGTTTTAGGTCCTTCACGATGGTAAGTGTTGAATGAAACTTTGGAATGAGTTATCGATTGAGTATAGAGAAGGTGTGTCCCAATTTTTAGAGATTGCCAAGTTCCACATCGATGCTTACAGACGAATAAAGTGTCTATGTAAGAGATGTATGAACTCAAATTGGTACTCATTAGAGGGTGTGGAGCAACGTTTATTGACCATCGGTATATCCCCCTCCTATACAAAATGGTTGTATCATGGAGATCTAGTGAACTTACATAGAGGTATTGAAAGGTTAGATGAAGAAACTGGTAGTAACCCTTTTAATGAAAGAACTAGTAGTAACTCTTTCGATAAAAAAGATGAAATGTTTGATATGCTTAACGATTTACAAGCTTCGATTGAAAATGAATGGGAAATAGAAGCTCTAATTGGTGTAGATATAGAAGAAGAAACATCAAACATATTTCATGACTTATTGAATGAAGCTTGTAGTGAGTTATACTCTGGTTGTCCCGAATACTCTTTCTTGAAGCTTTTGGTTAAGATGATGCACATAAAGGTTTTAAACGGTTGGAGTAACAAGTCATTTGATATGATGTTAGACTTAATAAAGAGTGTGTTTCCAATGTGTGGTACCAACGTTCCTAGTTCATTCTATGAAGCCAAACGAAAATTGTGTAACTTGGGCTAGGATATGAAACTACTCATGCTTGTAAGTACGACTATGTCTTGTATTGAAAGGAGTTTAAGGATTTGCAGTTTTGTTCAACTTGCAGTGAGTCTTGGTATAAGATTAGTCCTAATAACAAAGGAAAAATTTTTCGCATAAGGATTGCGTCACTTTCCTTTAATACCGAGATTGTAATGCTTATTTATTTCACAAGAAGGATCTTCTGACATGAGATGGCACCATGACAAACGTGTTTAAACAGATGATGTGTTGAGACATCCAGCCGATGCAGATGGATGGAAATGTTTTGATTCTGAATTTTATAATTTTGCTGCAGATGCACAGAACATTCGTCTGGAGTTAGCTTCAGATGATTTTAATCTGTTCGGTCATATGAGTACCTCGTATAGTATGTGCCTTGTGGTGTTAATTCCTTACAATTTTCCACCCTTGAAATGCATAAAGGAGTCAACTTTTTTCATGGCATTGCTCATTCCCAGGCCAAAATCTCCTAGTAGGAAAACTGATGTTTACCTTAAACCCTTGATTTAAGACTTAAACAGTTATGGACTTTTGGGGTGCGTATGTATGATTTCCTTATTAGTAATTTCTTTCAGTTGTACGGAGCCTTGTTGTGGACGATAAATGACTTTTTAGCTTATGGTGATTTATCGGGGTGGAGTACAAAAGGGTATCAGGTATATCCCATATGCATGGGAGATAGATAATCCTTCAAGATAAGAGGAAAAATATATTTCATTGGACATCGGCGTTATCTTTCTGAGAACCATGTTTGGTGGAGAAGTAGGCTGCACGATGGTAAGGTAGAATGTAAGGCTGCTCCAATGGTAATGAATGGGCACAAAGTAATAGAACAAGTAGATCAATTGGAATTTCCAATTCTTAGTAAACATCCTACATTAAAGGAGAAGAAAAGAAAGAGAGCTCTTAATTGGACAAAGTGAAGCATTTTCTTCAAACTTCCTTACTGGTCAAGATTATTATTTCGTCACAAACTAGACGTAATGCATATTGAAAAGAACGTTTGTGACAACTTGATTGGTACATTGTTGAATATTGAATAAAAAATCAAAGACACCACAAATGCACGATTGGACCTACAAAATTTGAAAATTAGAAATGATTTACATTTCATAGAAGTTGGTAATTCATTTGTGAAGCCACATGCAAGTTACACGTTAACTAGCAGCGAGCGAGTTTAGTTTTGCAAGTTCTTGAAATCAGTGAAGTTTTTTAATGGATTCATTTCTATATTTCTCGATGTGTGTATGAAAACAAAAGGAAAAATTTCATGTTTAAAAACGCACGACTGTCACATTTTGCTACATCGACTTCTACCTATTGGTGCTCGAGCTTTCTTACCAAAAATGTATACACCGCTGTTACTGAACTGTGTAACTTCTTTCATGATTTGTGTGTTAGAATGATACGAGTAAGTGAGTTAGACAGACTACAGGCAGATATTATAGTCATACTTTGTAAATTGGAAAGAATATTTCCACCTGCCTTCTTCAGCGTAATGGTACATCTTCTCGTTCATCTACCATACAAAACTAAGATTGCTAGACCAGTTTCTTATAGTTGGATGTATCCTATTAAAGAATTTTACGCACATTAAAATAATATGTGTGTAATAAAGCACGTCCTGAGGGGTCTATTGCAGAAGCATATCTAATGAATGAATCAGGAACCTTTTGTTCACGATACCTACGTTGAATTGAGACGTGATTTACTAAAGATAAACGGAACGATGATAGCATTCCGAATGATGTGATGGATGAGTTCGAAGTCTACATTCAACAAGTAAGACCATTAGGGGCGTCAATCGTTCACCCTCTAACACAGAAAGAGAAACATCTATTTCACTGGCACATTCTCAACAATGTAGGTGAAATATCGAAATACCGCAAGTAAGCATTTATAACCTTTGACTTACCTCATCTTACAATTGATGTTTTAAGTCTTCATTATATAAAATTTCATAATTAGGAGTCACTCTCTGATTATGATATTTGCGAAATCATTTTGGGTAAGCGACCAAGCTACTCAAAAAGTCTTGGTTGGGGACCTAAGCCCAAGTCCTGCAAAAGTCCTAGTAGCAATTCTTCAACCACTTCTTCACATTCTACAGCGGTCGAAGAAGCTAATGCAATCCTCATTGAGCAACAACGACTTGAGATTCAAGAAACTAGACGCATAATTGAAGAGTAGAGCAGGTTCTCTGAGATGCAGTCTAGACAAATGGAAGAAATGATGAAGAAGATTGAAGAATTGACTCGGTCACATGGAGGATCGTGAAGCGTTTGTGCCTTTCTTTTTTTTAATTTCCTTTTTCATGCCACTTTTTTTTTGAATTTAAAACTATGTTCTTCTGACATTTATCTAATTATAATACAATTTTAATTTTGATATATTATCGACTATTTTGGTTGTTTGGTTTTAATTTAAATTAAATCAAAATCGAATAGAAACAACAATGGAAACAAAAAAAACTAAAAACTAAATAATAATAATAATAATAATAATTAAAAAATTAAATGATATTCTCGATGCAAATGTTGTGTTGGTATAAGGACTATTTTTGACGTATGCACACGATGTCGGGGGACCGTTTCACGATGCACCATCTCCCAACACGTGAAAAATGTTTGTAGATCCCTAGGGATAAGCCGATGCATAAAGGACATCGCTGAAAGTACCATCAGGAGATATGAAATGTCGACGCATTTTTGTGGTGCGTCAGAGATGGATCTCTTGACACTATTGTACCGACGTACATCTCGATGTTGCATAATACGTCGAGAGTGAAGAGATAAAAGCCCTATGACAGCGAAATATTTTACAAGACCATTCCTCAAATTAATTTGGGATCTTAAAATACCAGTACATTGGTAAAATTAGAATCAAAATTCTAAATAAATTCTAAGCATGCTTTTTATTTAAGAGATA
>JBBPDI010089571.1:0-12316 GCA_037974545.1 Cucumis variabilis
CTAAGATTGAACAACAGTCAATAAACAATCCAACTACATTTTTCTTGAATTTGTTTGAATTAACAACCACCCAAATTTAATTTTCCCTCAATAAACTTCAACCAAAACTCGGTAAAAGAAGGACAGTAACTACCGAATCTAACGAAGAAGAGTGTGCAAACGAATTTAGCAGCCGGCTTGAAGGAGGAACTCGACTTGAATCACAGCTAGGAGGTGGAGTTGCGCGGCAAGGGCATCGACCGCAACTGGAATTGATGCGAAGGTTGACTTCATCGGAGACTGACGCGGACGAGGTCAAATGAAGGCCGGAAGGAAGCGTGACGACTGGGCTCCACGGATTGTGACCGGCTTCGATCTGAACGGATACGGAACGTGGGGAAGGTCAGCGATTTGTTTGACTGATGCAGGCGGCGACTGGCACGCTTCATCGACGATCGACGGACAAAGAGGACTACGACTGGAGTTTCGTCATCACCGGCAACGGAAGCGGAAAGGAAAGGTTGGTCGGCTAGGGCAGAAGAAGAAAAAAATTTTAGAGGAGGGGGCGCGGGAGAAGAAGAAAGGGAAATTAATTTCTTTTTTTTATAATATAATAATAATAATTAATTATAATAATAATAATATATTATTATTATTATTATTATTATTATTCCCAAATATTTCTCCCTTTCTCTTCTTTTCTTTTCTTTTCCATTTATAAAAAAAAATTCTCTTCCAAGCTAAAAGAAGTAAATTGTATCCAACAACATTTAAAATCCAAAAACTAAAGTAATTCAATTTAAAATCCATTACCTTAGCGCTCGGGGTATTACAACTAATTAAATAAATTAAAAGTATTCTTAGCTAATTATTAATTAATAATTATGTAAATAATTAAGTAATTGAATTCATTAATAATTTTATGAGTATAAAAATAAGTTAAGTAGATATTTTGATAGATTATTATTAGTTTATTAAAACATATTTATATTAAGGAAATTTTCATAAATATAACAAAACACCAAAATATTTATGATCTGTGTAACAAAATCAAAAAGTCCATGAAACCTGCTATTTTTTTTAAATTTAGGTTTGGCTTTCATTTCCATATTCTTTCTTCCGTCATTTTTCTTTTATTTTCATCGTCTTTTTCTCTTCTTTTGTAATTTTTATTTTTTTTCAAACTGTTATTTGGTTCAAGATCGTGTACTAAATATAAAACATTTATTTTTAAAAAATTATTTTCAACTTGTTATTTGGTTGTTCAAGATCGAAATATGAAAGATTTTGAAAAAATTTGTTAGGATATTGTCAAATTTAAACGATTGTGTACCAAAAATAGCCAAACCTAAATAATTTTGGACTAGAGAATCTTAAAAAAAAATCGCTTAGATTTGGGTAAGCAAATCTATACCAAGAAAATCTTTTTAAAAAATCATTTAGATTTAGTTACCCAAATTTAAACGATCGTGTACTAAAAATCTTGAAAACAACTGTGTACTAAAGAATTTTGAAAAAAAAATCGTTGAGATTCGTCAAATCTAAACGATTCAATTTGAACGATCTTGTAGCAAAAAATTTTAAAATCCAAAAGATCGTGTAATAAAGAAATCTTGAAAAAAATCGTTCAAATTTGGGTAGGAAAATCTAAATGATCATGTAGCCAAATCTAAATGATTCTGGTACAAGATCATGTACCAAATATATTACGCGTGTTAAATGCCAATTAATTGAATGTTGACAGAGACATTTTTGGTATTTCTATTACGGACTGTGGGTTTTTTTCGTTTTCAAAATTATTTTATAGAATGCAAATATTTTACCTCTTTATTATATTTTAAAAAAATAATAATGATAATAAATTAACTATATTTAATATAAAAATATATACAGATATATATTGAAAACTAAAAAAAAAAAAGGAGAAAAACCAACAAATATGGAAGGGAAAAAAATTTATTGTGATGCTTGGGAATAACTTTATTCTTGGGCGAAGTGTTCAATGTTGTGAAACAAATATGGATCTTACATGTTTGTGTCACTTTTCATCAAGATTAAAACTTACTTAAATTCTAATTAAGCTCATCAATGTTAGACATATTTAAATAATATGTCTAATTAAAGTATAGATTATGTATGTGAATTAATAATTTTACATTGGGTTATTTGGTTAAATTAGGTCTATTATGTGATCTATTTAATTGAGGTCCAAAATTCCTAATTGAGTATGGATTAAAGGGGTAGAAGCTGATTCTTAGATTGATTAGGATTTATGGAGATTCTAATTGAACATAGTATATAAAGAGACTTAGGGCTATGGTCCCCAATATACCAAAACAATAAGTATTCGGTTTTTCTTGTATCACATTAAGAGAAAGATCCTACTAAGAGCATTCTGGGTTTTGGTTGAGGAATACAATAACCATTTATAGCCATTAGACAAGAGCCATTTTACAACCATCATCAATGGAATCCGATATGTAACTTATTCTTGACAATTTAGCATGAATGACCTTGGGTTAAATCTATTATATAGATTTAAAGTATTTATGTGAACAAGTGGTATAGAGCATGAATTTTAAGTTGAATTGTTGGAATATGTTTGTTTCTATTGGTTTCTTGATTCAAGATTTGATTAATCATATTTTGGTTTTAAAGTTTAATGGTTCTTGATTCAAGATATGATTAATCATATTGTGGTTTTAAAGTTTAATGTTATGTTTCTTGATTCAAGATTTGATTAATCATATTGTAGTTTTAAAGTTTAATGTTTCTTGATTCAAGATTTAATTAATCAGGTCGTGGTTTTAAGTGTAATTGTTCTTGATTCAAGATTTAGTCAATTATATTATGGTTTTAAGTTTAAATGTTCTTGATTTAAGATTTGGTTAACCATATTATGGTTTTAAGTCTAAATGTTTTAGATTCAAGATTTGATTAATCATGTTGTGAATTCATGTTTAATTTGATCAAGATTAATAGATTCAAGATTAATTGATCATCATCTGGATTAAACTTGAATGATATTTTTTTGGGTATTCACATGTTTATGTTACATTAATTGTATTTGAATATACCCAAATTATTGGATGAATTTTGATAAATATTATTTGGTGTTCTTCCTCCATTATTTTTTTTTACAATAATAAAACTATTATTATTGTGTCTCATATTTTAGATTGAATTGGTCAAAGTAACATGTTGCCAAAGTAGGCTATGCTATCTAGATTAGTTTAATTCTAGAATATAGGATGTGCATATTCATTGATTTATACTAATAATTATCGACCCAAAGGAAGATAATTGTTTGGCCAAATTATGAGTATGCGTGTGGTAATGAGTAGGTGACAGTTACAAGGATTGCTCATGTGAAAAATAGTCGGTTCAAAGAAAGGCTAATTTTTTTATAGAGTTTACTGCCCATACTTTGATTACTACGTTGAGAGTACCGCTTATAGTTGATGTCTCTACTCAAAAGTTGGATATCAATGTTGTGCTAGGTATCTTGTAAAAGGGGCCCACCATATATGTCAAATTATTCTATCATATTTTATTTTATGGCACCCATTAATTGCGAGTATATCATTTAGTTGCTTGTTCTTTCTTTAGTTGGTCTTGCTCAAATATCTGGAAATCTAAATTTAATCCCTAAGTTAAATGGATCAAATTTCAAGATTTGGAAGGAAAGCCTAGAGATACTTCTCGACTGTATGGATCTGGACCTTGCATTAATGACCGATAAACTTGCTTCTACTAAGGAACAGTCGAATATGACTAATATTGAGAAGTGAGAATGGTCATATCACATGTATCTCATGATTATTAGGCACTACATTCAAGAGTCTTTTTGGGGTTATATCACTGAAAGTGAAAACACTACAAGAATCGGAGCTCTCCCGACGTAGAAAAAGACGTCGGTAAAAGCAACGTCGGAACAAAGGTCTATTCCCGATGCATAGAAATACACATCGACCGAGACAAGTATTTTCAACACTGTAGTTCAAGACATGAGAAAAAGATAAATAAATATTTAATTCTCGTATTTTCCCAACGTATCTTTACACGACATCAAGAAAAGTTTAGTCATTTCCGATGTCATAAGTAAAACATCGAGAGAGGTGAAAACTATTTTCGATGTTTTACTTATGACGTCGGGAATATGAGGTGTCTCCCAACATTTTTGATGTGCGTCGGAAATTCTCTTATAAAAAGATGAAGGCCGAGAGAGTAGAGAGAGACCAAGAAGAAGAGAGATCCTCGATGCCGCTCGTTGTCGTCCTTGTTCGACAGTTCATCATCATATGGCGCCGTCAGTTCATTCCGGTAAGTGGTTTAGTTTAGTTATTGTTTTGTAAGTTAATTAATTTTAGTATTTAGATTTCAAATTAATTTTAGGTTTTAGATTTCAAATTTGTTTTAGTATTTAGATTTTGAACTAGTTGTAGGTTTTAGTATTGAATTTGCATTTGAAGTGTTGCTAGAATTTGAGATTGAAGTTGAGTTTGAAGTTGAGATTGAAGTTGAGTTTGAATTTTAAAATTTCTATTTGAATTCAAATTTAAATTTAGGAATTATATTGAGTTCAAGGAGGGTTATATTGAATGGGGGTCGGGGGGTTATATATTGTGGATTGTAGACGACATACACTGTCAGGAGATGTCTAGGAACTCTCGACGCTGAATGTTGTGTGTCGGGAGTTCCTCTCTCGACACATTTCTCTCGACTTGTATCTCTACGTATATTTATGCATTGGAAAAGTCTTTTTCGATGTTTTTCACATATCTTTCGATAATTTTGTGCGTCGGGAGAGCCCCATTTTCTTGAAGTGAAATGCCAAAAAAGTTCATTGCCGAAATTGAAAAATATTTTGCTAAAAATGAAAAAGGGAAAGGAAGTAGTCTTTTGACTACTTTAACTTCCATGAGGTGTAAGGACGATGGAAACACAAAGAAGAGTAAACTTCTTACTTTAGTTTGTTCTAAAGTTTTAGCTTTCTCTACCTACAAATACTTGATGGGTAGATTCTAGTGCTACTACTCACATAAGTATATCCATGCATGGTTGCCTGGAGAGTCGACCGCCAAATCATACTGAAAGACTCATCTATGTGAGCAATGGCAAAGCAATTGCAATTGAAGCTATTAGTAATGTTGCTCATATTGATGTTAGTTAAATTTCTGATTCCATGGTTTAGTGGGAGTTTGTTAGTAAGGATGTTCTTTGACCTTAATTTGTTTGTTTTCTATATAGAATAAAGTTGATAATTTATGTTTTATTATTTGAACTTGTTTATCATGCATGCAGTTTTGCAAATGCGGTTTAGCATAAAGTTTTTTTAGGAATGATCTCATTAAAGAATTTGGATCAGTTGGAAACAGACATGATTTAGATCACTTTGCATATAGTTTACATGCTATCCATCGATACTTGATCTATGTCATTGAATGTATTGGAATTGGTGATCAAGGAAGGTTTAGTTTTAAGGATAATAACAAAATCCGCCTTGGTACAATGCTAATGCAGAAGATGGACCAGATTGAATTAAAGAGGAATTCTATAATTAAAATAACATGTTTATGCACGATTAAGGTTTATGTGATTTAATTATATCAGAAATATAAACATAGTCCAACTGGGATATTGTTAGACATATTTAAATAATACATCTAATTAAAGTGTGGACTATGCGTGTGTATTAATAATTATCACATTGGGTTATTTTATTAAATTAGGCCTATTATGTGATTTATTTAATTAGGGTTAGTTACAAATTTAGCAATTAGATTCAAAATAATTAAGTATATAGCAACATTTTAAAAAAATTGCAAATATAGCAAAATTTGTCAAATTCTATCAATGATAGAAGTCTATCACTGATAGACCATGTTGTAAATATTGATCTATCATTGATAGACCTATACGAGTCTATCAGCGATAGTTTTGCTATATTTGCAATTGCTTTTAAATATTGTTATATCCTTAATTATTATTGCTAAAATAGTCATCAATTACAATTACCAATTTAATTAAGGTCCAAGATTTCTAATTAAGTATGAATTAAATGGGTAGAAGCATATTCCTAGATTGATTAGTATTTAATAGGATCCTAATTGAACTAGTATATCAAGAGCCATAAGGCTATGGTCCCCAATATATCAAAAGAATAAGCACTTAGTCTTTCTTATATCCCATTTAAAAAAAGATCCCACTAAAGACATTCTGGATTTTGGTTTACGAAGACAATAGTCATTTAATAGCTATTAGACAAGAGCTATTTTACAGTCATCATCAATGAAAATTGGTATGTAATTTATTCTTGATAATTTAGCATGAATGATTTTAGGTTAAATCTATTATATAGATTTAAAGTATCTATGTCAAACCATCAAAACTTGCAAATACACACATCTTTCTTAATAGTTATGGAGTTAACCCTAAAATTAAAAAAACACACATACCATATACATATAGGTGGCTTTAAGACCTCGAAGGAAGGAATAAAATATCACTGTAGGAAAAAAAGACAAAAAAGGAGCACTAAAGATGACCAAATACACTTGAGAGATAAAGGAAAATAAATGTTACGCATAATATATAGTTTGTTTGTCATGTAACTTCTGATGCTACGTCATTTAGGACATGTTGCTCAAGATAGGGAGGCAACTCAGCAAATCTTCATAGTATGTACATAGGAGAATCGATTCATTTTGACAAATATTAAATTAGTACCTTACATATAACAAGTACATTTTCATAAACATAACAAAATAAAAAAATATTTATCAAATATAATAACAAAATTTCACATTATATGAGATACTTTATAAATAATTAGTAATCGACATCTATTACAGATAGAATCTAAAATTTTACTTTATTTTGTAAATATTTTCAACTGTTTTTATCATTTGCAATAATTGTCTTTACATATATCTTAAATACACACGACCTTTTTAGACATTAGATATTAAAAGTAACTTTGATTTAGATTAAAACTTACAAAATAAATGAATTATTGATTATGAATTTAGCTTTTTTTCTACTAATATTCCTTTTATGAAATGCCACAAAATTATATTGAAAGTCAATGAAATTTAGTAATTTATATAACTAGAATAACTTTGTTAATTTATTATTGTTTTTTTTTTTTTTGAAGAAATGCTAATAAAGAAAAAAAAAGCAAAAAAGGACTTTTATTCTTTTTTAGAAAAGAAAAAAAAAAGAGAAAAAAATTCTCTCACCCCAAAAGATGTTGATGTTGATTGTTAATGGATATTCTCAAGAATATCTTGTGATATGAGGATAATATTGATTGTTAGTGAATATTCTTAAGAATATGTTTGAGTATATATGTCATACCAAACATAAAATTCTTAGCAATAATATGCCCTAAAATTATTTAAAAATCTCTAAAAGCCACACACACAAATAAATTTGTACATTAAAAAAATTATGTTTTAGAATTGAATAACACATAAGTTATATATTTATTCACCATAATGGAGTGAAAACTATAAGGTTAGGTTTTAAGAGTAAATGTTGTATTCCTAATTTGAAAGTTGTACTTCTAGTGAAGGTATTTTAATACTTCATAAATTTTTTTTTGTAGTTTATATAGTTTTGTTGTGAATTATTTTTTGAGATCAACTAAAAACGTAACTCATATATTATATTGAATCAAATTTTACACGGTAACATCTTTAAAATTGTATGAAGAAATAATTTCAAATGTGTTTTGTGCTCTTTATTGTTTTTTAAATATAATTGATCTCACAACAAGTTTGATGCTTTGTGGAAATTGTACTTGTTTTTTTAATCATTCTATTGCCAATAATTTTTATTTTTAAAAATAAATATTTGAATCCTTAATCAAATTAGAAAAAAAAAGTACAAGGGCTTTTTTTAAATATCAAAACATGACTTATATTTTTATAGACATTTTTAGAAGTAGATTAAAAAAAAATCAATCAATAAGACAATTGTGATATTTATAAGACTAAATTTAAAAATAAAAAATAAAAATAAAAATAAAAAACGTAAAAACCACAAAAGTGAATGACCATTTGAATTCTGATTTCTAACTTTTGAAAATGAAAGAAATTTATAAAATCTACTCTACCATTCCCTTTCATTTTGTTGTCTACTTTTTTTTTTTTTTTTAATTAGTTTGAATACCAGAAGGATTAGTTTTTAATAACACTTTTTTTGCTTTTGAAATATAGTTATAGATTCGAATACTATCTCAAAAAAAGTTGAGAACCATTATTAGAAATAGTGAAAAAAAAAAAACAAGTTTGTACAATCTTCAAAAGTTAAAAAAATAAATTAAAAATGGGTAATAAAAAACATAATACAACTCTCATTCTAATTTTAAACGGCAATTAAAAAAAATTAGACGATTCAAACCACAAATTTCTTAGATAGATTTCTCGTAAATTTATCATTTATGCAACTTGACAACATACTCTATGATAAGAAGTACTTAAAATGCTACAATTTGTACAATCTGTTTTCTAAAAAATTGTACGAGTCAAGGAATCCTTCTATGCTCTAGTTGTGATCATCTCTATCTATCAAGTTAGTTTGACTCAAGATTGGACGAGTTGTCCCTTAACTCTCCACTTTCTCTTCGGTTGCCTTGTTTTTCTTGGTGTTTCTCCTAGAATTAACTTCGAAAACCAAGAAGCAATAAACAATGTACTTTCAATTTGTCAACCCATACTTTCGAATGAAGTGACTCAAAATGTTACTTGGAAGTCTTAAGTGGATCATTCTCGTGACATAATTTTATTTTGTTACAGTCAGCCAACATTGCTTATTGCTTGAACCTTGTTTTTCAAAAAAACACAAAACATGTTGAGGTAGACTGTCATTATGTTTGAGGTAGACTATCATTATGTTTGTGATGCTGTTTGGGATAACACTCATTACTACTTGTCATGTTTTTACTAATGAATAATTTGTAAATGTCTTTACAAGTATTTAAAAAACAACGATTTTTTGATCTTCTTCACAACATTTATAATCTCACACATGCACACGTGCAAAATGACATGCAATGCGATAGACCAAAATATGTTGTATTTCAAACATGTCTACCAACCTAAAACTCACACACACTAATATAAAATCATATACCATAAGCAAAAATACATCCAAAACAAATGAATATGGTTGGAATTAATTAGCATAAAACATAGCATATGAAAGTTTGAATATATACCTCCTAATATAACAACATATACCAAATCAAATGAAGTGCTTTTCGTTATATGAAATATTTTGAGTTTATAGTTATAGAGAAACTTTTGATATATATTCTTAATCAACATCAAATCCTTTGATAATTTACAAGAAAAGAAAATATAAATGTAAGTATCTGTGTTGATCTCAAAATTTGAATAGAAGAAATCACATCTAACTTTTTCATGAGTAACAACAATGATAAATTTATAATTAAAAAATATGTGACCTGAAAAACTTCAAGAATTTTAACATGACACAGTACCTTTGATGTCTAAAGTTAGTTTGAGACTTTTGCTCATGGCCAAAGTTTCAAGGACAATCATAATGGACTTGATTACTTTTTTTGAAAAAGTTATTATGATGTATTTTACACGTAAATTCTAACCTTGGATGCTAGATTAGAGTTTAAGAGGAAAATTAGACTAGTTTTGGAGTCCAATTAACAGTAAGACATGCATTTGCCTTGGTCCATTTTATCAAATTGAGAGGCTTAGCCTCAATCTTCCTTAGGCCGATTAGGTTAGTTTGGACCTTTCTCCTCTCTCTAGGATAAAATGGATTAGAAAACAGATCAATGTAAACCTTTTTACTGGGAGATCAAGATTGCAGCAGGTCAAGTAGGTCCGTTTAGGCCTAATCTCTTTCTCAAGCGCCAAGGTTGAGGTCGAGCAATTAGTTTGTTTTGTCCTTCGACCCAAACTCTCTAAGGCCATGTCTAATTAGACCCTAGCAATATTTGTATTATATAAATTATATTTATACACAAATATCTATATTTTAACACACATATATATAAATCTATTTCTAACAAATATCAAATCTTCAATAGAAACAAAATATTGATGTGCTTATGAAAATTTTAGTTTATTTTGTTGAGGCTTAAAAGAGCAATGAACAAAATGAATACTGAGATGTTGAGAATTTCACAATCATAAAAAACAAGAAAAGATTCACCTTTAAAAAGAAAATACAATTATTAAAACATTCATATTTAATTATGCTAATGGGGGTTTAGGTCTTTGGGAGAGAGGATGAGAAGATCCATTTGGACAAGGAAACTAATATATAATGGTGGTAGGTTGTGGATTATATATATTAAAGTAAAGGGTTGGTGTGTTTAAGGTGTGGATTAAGAATGAAGTGTTGGTGTATTGGCAAACAATAAGTGATGGATGTACATTTAACAATGACTACTTCTATCTTTATATATTAACTGTTTTAGTTTCTACTATATATATATATGTATAAATCATTTTCTATTCTTTTTATTAAATCACTTTCAAAGTTTGACTCTATGTTTTCTTCTTTTCTTTTTCTTTGCATGAAATGCATAGAGATGTGATCAATTATTAAATAGAGTTGGACAGGATGTGATGGTTTATCTTTTATATTTGAATAAAATATTTATTATTATTACTATTATTTTGACGCTACTAAATATTTTTCTGCAATACTACATACATGTTAGTAGATGATTAACTTACTAACTTAGTTATTATAATCTGTACTACTAAGATGTAAGTTATAAATAGAAAGATAAAAAATAGTGTACACGATATTAAAGAAGAAAAATATCAATAAAAATATTCTAATAGAATATTAATTCTAACAGTATTCAAAATATCACTGTTATAATTAAAATTCAAAACACGAGGTAGAGCTATAATACTTTCATTCATTGGAAATGGAGTCCAAACATCGTTAATGGTTATCAAATTAATGGCAAACAATACATGCATGGAAAAACTAAACCCACCTCTCAATCTGTGGCAGTAAAAAGTATGATTCTAACTTTTTGGAGAAAAATAATTCGTGGCCAAAAATAACCTAGAAAGAGAGAAGAAATATAAACCACCCAATTTTGACCAGCAGAGTGAAATTGAGCAACCTTAATTTGTAGAAAAAAAAAAGAAAAGAAAAAAAACTCAACCATAACCATAAACTTTGTGGCTCTGAGAAATTTGACAACTTCTTTGACCCCATATTTTCATTATAATTTAATCATAGATGGAATGTGTATATGCAATATTGAGAAAAATAAAATCAATTGGAGGTAGGCAATATATCAAGTAATAATTACTCACCTTGAATAAATTCTCCAATAGAATTTAAAACTATGTTATGGAAGTGTATGTGTCATTCAATAAATTGAGACTAGAGAAAGTAAAATGACTAATAATAAGCAATGCATGTATACTAAATACTTCCTAAATGAAAAAGTTATTTTAATTACAGATAAAGTAACTTAAAACAAAATTTAATAAATAACCAAATCACGAGACAAAACTATCATATCCATTTAGAAAAAGAAAAAGAAAAAAAAAGGATTGAATTGAGTGATCAACTAATACATTCTAACCACGACGAGCATGAGAAAATAAAATCACACCCACCTCCCCACCTCCATTCTTAGCCTCCTCAATAAAAGATGAAAGTAAATTTTTTTTTTTACGAAGATGTTGTTTTAACGTTATATTACTAAACTTGTGGATAAAGATGCGAATATAGCAAGGTGAGTCATTTATTTATTAAGATTCAATCATATTTTAATATTATCGATAACAATTATTTTTAAATATAAAAAATGAGAAAATTTATTTACAAAAAAATAAAATTTTAATGTCTATTACTGAAAGACATATATCACGTATTGGTGCCTATCAATATCTAACATTTATCAACGACATTTTACTATATTACAAAAATATTTTAAACAACTTTATTATTGAAAAAAATTACTTTATTTATTATAGAAGGGTCATCGATATTACATTAAAGAGTTTCAAACAAAACGTGACGTTTTACCATCCATATTATTCTATCAATAAAAAAAAAAAAAGAAAAAAAAAAGCTCAACCTAATTGATTACAATAAATCAAATCTTTTATCAATATTTCACCAATTAGCTATTAAAATATTGTCAACCCAAAGATATTAGGTTGAATATATATCCAAGAGTCTCATTTGGTATTTGTTAAAGAAAAGAATTAGACAAGAATTAGGAGAGAGAAATTGATTATTTAGAAATGGCATCCATCTCATGTTTCCATGAAATAATGAAAGGGGTGCTGATTAGGAGACAACAATTGCA
>JBBPDI010089576.1:0-12316 GCA_037974545.1 Cucumis variabilis
TCACAAGCAGACTACATGAAGGATGTTGGTCTTCCTCCAAAGTCTGTTCAAGTTCTTTTTCTTTTACAAATTCTTGTAGAAGATTTTCCATTGGAATTTTTTTTAAGCAATCCATAATCGTTTACAATAAACTTAGAATTTCTTTCTATCCTCGTCTAAATTCTTCTCGTTCCTCTTATATTTTCGTTTGTCCTTTAATTATTCTCTTTTGACCTTCTTTTAATTCCTCAATGCTAGCACGTTCTTTTCACAGTCACTTTATTTCTTCCATCTTCTTCAATCAGTTTATTTAGTTCTTTATTTTCTTTTTTCTTTGTTGTTCTTTTTCTTTTTCCTCAATCTCCTTCTTCTCCATGCCAATAAAATATTGCATCGCCTATGATTTAGATTCTTCCTCTGTTATTTAGAGTGGAATCATACAAAACTACACGTAAACACATAGAAAATTATTAGAAAACTTATTTAGCACCACTGCATGTATATCACTATCTATTAGTGATAGCATGTGATGAAGTTCTATTAATGCCTATCAGTGATTGTCGGTGATGGAGTTCTATCACTGCCTATGAAACAAGTCATTAACGAATGCAAATGAAAAAATGAAAAATATAGAAATAAAGAATTACATGCATCATTCGGTTCAAATATGTTTTCCTTTAAATTCCTCCATTCATTCGGCCACAAACATTCCCATCTTGTTATTCTTAGGCTATCATAAGAATTTTTTCTTCTAAAACCAATATCTAAGATGATAGTTTAGAATTATTTCAAATGCCGGATAGAGTAGAGTCAACAAGAATCCTTGTAGATAGACAACACCCTTGTCCAGATCAGTAGCTTTCTTGAAAAATTCATCTGTTAAATTATATGACAATCTTCCATATGAATATTCATTTAAATATTCTTCATTGCCCATAAAACATAAATGTTTCCAATAATTTTGTTATGTACTATCCTTTGGACTAGGATACTTTGTAGAATGTAAAGATTTGCTAATTTAATCTTCAAAATGTCACTCTCAGAATCTCACATCATTTTGAATGTTCTTTTTAAATCACTTATTGATACCCTTTAATCATGCAAGAGGAAGGATCGATGTCATAAGTCCTGATGTGTTATCTCTTTTCGTTAAATCAACCATATTGAAGTTGTGTCCTTTTAGTCTAATTATCGAGAAAAAATCATTTAACCCAAATTCCACAATCTATCCATTAAAGTTGAATGTCAGTATATTTGGCTTCCTAGTATAAATTTGTCTTTGTACCAAATCGTTCAACAATTGGGTTGGAATTTTATCCATCTTTCGGTTTAAAAAACGTCTGAAGGGATTTCTCATGACTTCATATAAACATTGTTCATTTAATTTTTTTTTATTTGTAGAACTTCTAGATTTATGTAAGTGTGACTTTTTTATATTATTTTTTCTATCCTAAATGACTAACTCATGTTCAACGTATTAAAAAAAATATTAAAACATGTTAGCTAATACATTTCGAATACATTGTTATATATTAAAAGTGATAGAAGACTTATAGACAGTGATAGAATATTATCACAAGACTATTATTGATAAACAATGATAGATAATGATAATCTTCTATCACTGTATCAGTACTATCATCAGCCCGATAACTAAACATTTCAATCCTCAGTTGTCGTTTAAAAAATACTAAATTATTGAAAATAAAGTTTGAATAGCAATCATCAATAGTTATTATCACTAAAATAAAATGTAGACAAGATCATAGTAAAAAATGAAAATGATTGACATGTCAACATGATATAAAGTTTAATCAAAGTCTTATTAATAGCTATAAATTCATATAATATTCGTGATGTAGTCTTAAAGTACGGTGTCTGTACATACTTTTTTCTTTTGAATGCTTTTTATATTTTGGTCAAATATCAATTGTTATTTTGATTTAAGTTTTAGCTAATTGAGAGAGTAAGTTTGGATTATATCATAGGTAGCATGACTACTTTATTTAACATTAATAAAATTAAATTCTAATACCTTTGATTCAAATATAAAATTTATCCTACCTCATCCTTTTTCATTTGGGATTTTGTTGTTTTCTTTGTTGATTTTTCTGCCTTTTCTGTTTTCTTCTTTTTATTGTTTGATATCTATTGAAAAAAATAGGTTAAATTAGTATAGACAAACAAAATCTTACATACCAAACTGCTTTGATTGGTTTATTCAATATATCTTCAAATGAATGAGGATGAAAGAAGAAGAAGCTTCTGATGTAGAAAGAAGAATATAATCAAAGGGTTACTGTCGAATTTTTGCATACGTTGTTGGAAAGAAAATGAATCGGCTATTAGGCGTGGATTTTTTAGATTTCTTCAGATTTTTTGGTAATTCACATGGACTTTCGAGTTTCTGCATAATGGCTACAAATATTGCAATGGGTTGTAAATAGTTTGCCCAAGTTTTCTATTTTTAAAAATTCTCCAAATAATAATAAGAAGAAAAATATGTTTTTAGTAGGAGAACATGTGCATTTAGTTGCTAATGTTTGAAGTTGGTTATTTTGGTCCTTGGTTTTTAGGAATAGGTTTAAATGGTCATTCTCAAAAAAAAAAAATCTTTTAGATTTAATATAAATAATTTATAGATTGTTGATGTGGCAAGATGAGTTAGAAAAAATATATATATTTAATATTTCTCTTCCTTAAAATATATTCTAGAAAAAAATACCTTTTTAATCCTTAAGTTTTGAAGAATATGTGTGTTTGGTCCTTTGATTTTAAAAATATTCCTTTTTAGTCTTAGGTTTAAATAGACTTATTTGATTTGTGAGTTTTCAAAATGTACTTTTTTAATCTATGAATTTCTAAAAATAGGTTTAAAAGGTTTCTTAAATAACTGTGTACTTTTAATTTAAGCAATTATATGACATTTTAAATTAGATGAATAATTTCTAGAAAACATATAATCTCTAAAACTATTTTTTTTCTTTCTAAATTTAAATATCATATAACTAATTTTTGAGAAAAATCAAACAAACATAATCCATATGATCTTTTAAATTTGTTTTTACAAACTTGAGAACTAAAAAGGTATATTTTGAAAACTCGAAAATCAAATGGGTCTATAAACTTAGGGATTAAAATGGTACATTTCTATAACTTAGGGACCAAACACATATATTCTATCATGTTAGGGGTGAGCACGGAAGGCCAAAAAACCAAAACGATCGAATAAAACTGACCGAAGCAAAATCGGTTGGTCAAATGTAGTGCCATGATCAGTTAATTTTGGTTTTGTTGTAACCAAAACTGACTTATGGTCGATCGATTTGGGTCGAAAGGGCAAGATTCGATCGAACTGACCGACTCCTTTTTTTTAATGTTTATTCAAATATATATATGAGACATTTTTAAAAATATCAAAATAGCTTAAAATATCTACAAGATATAGCAAAATTTTGGATTTTATCAATGATAGTCTTCTATCACTATAACATATTAATGACTATCAGTGATAGAATTTGCTATAGGTTGTACATATTTTGTAAAATTTTCTATTTGTGAAAATTCCCCATATATATAAACAATTTTTTATTTTTAGGGTGAAGTGCATTTGCAATTAATTTTCATTTATTTACTTTATGAAAAAAATTAAATTTGTTAGTCTTGTTAAATTCATTTGATATGTTTTAAAAAATCTTCCACATATTATGTATTTAGTACCAAAATTTAATGGAAATGATTTTATTTTGATAGTGTATTTACAATCTAATTTTTATGTTTGAGACATTTTTAAAAATAGAAAATAAATTAAAATAATTACAAACTATAGCAAAATTGTGGATTTTATCAATGAAAGACAGTGATAGCCACTAATAGACTTCTATCACTGTCTATCAATGCCACTAATAAAAGTATATCAGTGGCTATCAATGTATATTATTGATAGAATTTAAAATTTTTGTTATATGTTAAAAATATTTTATCAAATTTTCTATTTGATAATTTTTCTTAAATATTATTAATTAACTAATGGAAGAGAAAGGAAATGGAGTAGAAAGCAAAAAAAAAAAGGCCAACATCGACCGACCAATAGAAGTCGGTTCGATCAACTTTGTTGCTAATGATGGTCGACGTTGGATCAGAATTTTCATACCAAGTTGTGGTCAATCGAAGCCGGTTTGGCTGGAAAATTGACGTTGACGGACCGTTGATCACCCCTATATTACGTCTATCCCTAAAAGTCACTCTATGCAACCAAGTGGAGACGTGACCCCCTAAGCATTCTACAGGAGTCTCTTGATGAGATATCACACAAAACACTTAGTAAGCAGAATAAACACAATTAATAAGCTAAATGTGAAATGAGAACTCAATTGAAATAATAAGACTTCATTGATGTTTAATAACAAAGTACATTTAACACATAGTACAAGGTTCGTTTAAAAGAAACAAGATACAACTCAAAACCCAATTTGACTATTCTCGCGTACCTTCTACATGCTATACGAGTTAATATTGGTCACTACCAAAATGATGCGTTTAATGTATGTTTGATAACGTGTAGAGATACAAGTTATTGTGACATTTTAGGTAAAACAATAAAGTCAAAACGCAAGATAAATGATCAAAACACATAGCTTGTAGTGCAAAAATATGATATCAAAATAATGTACCTTACATAAGCTATCACACCCAATTAACTATGCTTTCAAGTATATTTTCATGTAGGATGGAAAAAATAAAAAATGAAGTGAGGATCACATGCATGAACTCAGTGAGAAGGAGCTGTTTGGCGAGTTGTAAGGTGAGATGATTTGCTAGAAGACAAGAGATGTAGTTAGGGTTAATGTGACAAAAAACACTACTTTTTGTAGTTTGCAAAGGATAAGAGCAGTGTGTAGTAGAGTATTAAATTATTGTCACCTAAAATATGCCTATAATTACCTCCAACTCCACATTGAAAATATAGAGGAGGCCATCCCTTAAGGTGAAATAACGATTTTTTAGAGTCCTTTACCATCTGTAGTAGTAGTTTTTCCTCCACCTCTTCTACAGTCAATGTCTGAGTGAGAGTTAGAGAGTGATTAGAGAGAGAGAAGTTCACCCTCCATTCCCACTGACTTATGAAAGAGCTAAGAAATGCATGATAATGCATGGCTTATCTTTTTGTACTTTGTAATGTATTGTATGACTATTCTTATCTTTATGGTCGGGAGGCCTACATTATCAATACAATACATATTTTATCCATTATCTCTCTCCCATTTCTTGATTGTTCATCTTGTTGAAGTGTTTTAAGTAATTTAAGTGTATGTTATGTGCTTGATAAGGATTCTTTAGTTATAAGACTCATCGCGCTTAGCTTGAGCTTAACTCAACCTCTTGGCCAACGTTCATCGCCAACTGCTCGAGAGAGTAAGTAGCAAGAACATTGCTAAACATGTGCAAAAGGAAGTTTGGATATGTCGTTTTGCCTCCAATCATTTATGTCTCAAAAGGAGAACAAGTGTGGTATTTAGGCGTCGAGAGGTTGCTCACCTAAAATAAAGAGTCAATATAATGCTTATAAGTAAGGAAACGTAGATATATATCACTTAAACTATCTTTGCCATTTGTATCCCGAAAGGAGAACAAGAGTGGTGTTTAGGTGTCGAAAGGTTGCTCACCTTAAATAGAAGATGTTTAAGCAATCTATATCACATTAAAAACATATCACATGACTTAGATCGCCTAGAATACAAAAATGTTCTTTCATCTTTCTCAATACAAGTTAGTTCATAGTCCATAATCATCATAGTCCATTCCCCACTACAAAATCCTCTAAGTAAATAATTAAATTAGTATAGTTTTATACTTGTACTGTATAGAATTTATACCTCATGAAAGAAATAGACATATAACTAAGTTTGATAGAAATTTCATGTTTTCAACTCTAGCTTACCTAGGAAACCTCTTGCTTCGCTTACACTTGGGCAAACATAAGAAAAACTTGTATTAAATGTTGATCATTATGCATTTAGCAACATACCTTTTATCGCATCACCCTAACCTAGAAGCTAGCTGAGTCACATGATTAAAACCTATCATGACATATTTGTGAATGAATTTAAGAAAACAAAAATAACAAATCCTCAATGAACAATCCAACCAAGTACCAATGCCACAATAGGCGTTAAGGCTACAAGTTCAATGCTGGATGTCTTTTGCTACCTGATGAAAAAAATAAAACAAAACATTTGAAAGATTAGATGAAAATGTCTAGTGAGCGGGATCTTTTATCAACACCTTTAATAAATCAAATATGCCTTAACATGTTACAAACTATTTCGTTAAATCATGCTATACAAATAATATGAGTTTCAATAATAAAACATTAATTCTAAAACCAATCATTTCAATGTGTTAGATGATTCGAAACGATTCAAATCTCATCCTCAAATGTTCATAAATTGCATGGAAATCATTTCCTTGTAAATCATGCATAAAAGTTCATATTGCATAGAACACATTTTATCAAACCCATCATAACACAAAATCATTCTACATAGTTAATTACATCTTTGTATCCTTTCTCAGCTAAATCGTTTACCACACGCTTTTGTTGAGTTGCAGCTATATGGAGTAGTCTCAACACATTCAGCAAGTTTCTATAAGTTTCATCATGCATAACGCATCATCCAATAATGTTAGATCACATAGTAAGCAAAAGACATCTTGTACTAGATCACACAACAAGTATGAGGCATTATATTTCAGATCACACAGCAAGAATAAAACCTCTTATTTCAGATCACACAACAAGGATAAAACATCTCATACCAGAACACACAACAAGTGTGAGAAATCTTATCGCATTTGGTACACAAGATCATCTCATTTTATTTCATCATTTCAATTCATGTTAACTTCCATTCATTTATAAATCACATGCAGTTCAAGAAATGGAAAAGCATAAGAGAAATCATATAACTCAAAGTTTCCATATAATACATTTAAGAATACAAACACATTAAAAGTCCTTTTAGTTTTTAAAATGTTTTTAAGAAGAACCACTCACAATCAACTGGCTTCTTTGCCTAACTCCTTAGTCAAGAACTTCCTTGTTGAATTCAAGCTCACGAGGAATCTCTAAAAATCTTGAAACTTTCTCAATTCTTTCTTAAGTATGCTTAGGGTAAAAGCAGAACCAGACTTCACCTATTTATAAGTCTCTTCAATGAAGTTTTCCATGCTGAAATGATTACATTTTCCCGACGGTTAAAATGATCCGATGTCAAAATGTCATGTGTCATTGTCACTTCCTTATCCTGAATTTTGATCAGATGGAAAAGTCAAATCAATCGTCGACTTTCTTACAAAAGGATGATGTAACTACTTTCCAGCGAAGGAATCTCACATCTTATAGCAATTCATCGCGTAGCCTTTCTCGTTGCATAGCTTAAAGCTTAAACGCAAGTTACTTTGTAACCTCTTCTGCCGCATATTGGTCTCATTCTATAGGCCAATCTTGCCGCATGAATCTTATTGTTTAAGGAAAAACATGACCAGGGCCTCACATTTTCATTAAAACCTATGGACTAAAAAGATAAAATGTAAACCCGATACTTTTTTGGTCTATTCTATTTTAATTTATTCTTTTTATGTGAAAGGAATAAAAGAAAAATAGAAATTAAGTATATACATATAGATAAAATATGTTTTAGTTATTATTAAGTAGAGTAAAGACAAAAGAAAAGTTTGGAGAAATTACATTTGGTGGATGTTGTTTTGTATAATTAAACTACCCACCTCTAATTTTGTTTCTTTCCTTCTTCACCATTTCTACAATAAAATTTCTGAGAGACTTCATGGGAAGAAGGCTGAGAGAGGAAGAATAAGAAGTTCAAGAAGTTTTGGTTGAAGAACACAAGGAGTTTGCAAGATTAATTTCCCTATAGTTCACTAAGCACATCTCTGGTTTTTTATTCATTCCAAGCTACACAAATAGAATTAAGAGGTGAGGTTTACATTTACTAAAAGCTATTTAATTTTCAAACAAACTTTATGAAGGAAGCTTGATCAAATTCTGATGTTCATTGGGTGATTTTTGACAAAGAACACAGGGCAGGTGATTTTCTTGTGAAATCAGGAGACCTCTGATTTTTTTATATTTCAGGGTGTACTAATGGAATTAGGATCTCTATTTGGTATGGTTGGAAAGATTATTCAATTTAATACAACTTTTATGAAGAAACTGTGAACCAAAAAGGACTAAAAATAAGTTAAATTGCAGGGACAAGTTAAAGGGATTGTTGTTTACTTGATTTTGGAGTGGTTCAGTTTCAAGGGCTACCTGAGATTATACATAGAGAATCAGATCTAGATGTCTGGAGGTAAGTTTTAGAGGACCTGAAAATAAAGATTTTGACATAAAGAAATCTAATTTTTGTTAAGTATTGAAAGAGTTATGATCATTTGAAGTATATGCTATGAATCTGGAAAATTCTGAGTAAAGTGTAGAGTATGGATTATTATTTTTAAGGATAGACTTCTTTAGCAATATCCTTAGTGATCTATGCCAAACATAATATTTGAAGATCATAATATTTAAGTTTCTATTACTCGATTATGGTTGTTTGACAGGCCAAGAGGAAATAGGTCGAATTTAAACATCGGGAAACTAGTCTTAAGATACTGAGTGACCAAAACCAGTTTTGAAATCAAATTTTTGTTTTCTCCTAATTATTAAGTATGATTGACTAATCTACACGTTTATTTACAAGCTTTGAAAATCATTTGAATTCCATGATTATTTTCAAGCATGAGTTATCAAGTTTTGTTTTAAAAACTATAGCTTTTCACGAATAATCTAAGTAAGCTTGAGTTTTACGAAAGATAAAGATAGCAGGCATGTTTTAATGTTTTCGTATGATTTTTTTGATGTTTCTATTAACTACATGACTGAGGTATTTAGTCCGAGGCTATATGATACCATGTGCACACAAGTTAGATTTCTTTGTTGACATTGAGTGTACTCCGTAACAATGATGCTGTCATAAGTGCTGGGCGAGCCTCACTACGACAACGACGATGGGTGTTCCCTACACAACTTAGATTTGTCATGTTAGTTAAAACATTTTGATATACTTGATATACCTTGCTAGATTTCAATGATGTATATATTGAGTATTTGAGGAAGCTATTCTTACTATTATATGTCCATGTCCATGACATGTATAAAGAGATTTATATATGTAAGCTTTCACGTGCTCTTACCTATAAATTTATAGTTTTAAACTGAGTCACTCACTGAGCTTCATAGCTTACCCCTTCTAAATGTTTTACCCACTTTTCAGGTAGAGATCGAGTTTTCGGTGCCTGATAGACTGTCTTAGTCTGCTGAAGCTCCAATATCGATTGACAGTACGTGGTTAGAGTTGTACATAGAGTCTGTTGTGTTATGATGTATATATCTTAGTATGATATAGATATTCTACAATTTATGTAAGCTTTAGGAGTTGTGGTTGTAGAGACCTTTGTTGGTTATGTTTTGGTTAAAGTGTCACCAGGTTTACTCATGTAATAAGTTATTTTGGGCTACACTTTGTATGTATGTGATTAGAATAGGATCCCTTGTGTTATGTTGCATATACAATAGTTTATATACTAGATTGGCAAGTTTATCTCGTTAAAGTTTTTAGGAGGGTCGATAGTTACAGGTAGAGAAAAGCATTGTCTGTTGGCTTCACACCGTCTTTCGGTCTAAGCTAGCAGGTAGTCCGAGAGTGGGTGTGACATAAAATTTCCTATATTTTTTAGGGTCTGTTTGGAGTGGGGAATATGGGGGATTAGGATTGGGTCAAAAGCCCAATCCTTGATTGGGCCTCGATTTACCATAAATACGGATTAGGGTTCCTAATCCCCCATATTCCCTTTATTTCCCTCTATAACCCTTCCCTTAAGCCCTTAAACCCTTCTCCATTCCAGTTGTAATCTTCCAATTTCCTCTGGAATCCTTCCTCTATTCCGTCGGATTTCCTTCTCTATTATGACATATTCTTCGTCCTTTTTCGTTCCATTTTCATTTTCTCTTCCTAAAATACACAGTCGAACGAGTTTTTCCATTTTTTTCTCTTCAAATCTACACCCATATTGTGTATTTTCTCATAAATGTTCATCGTTTTGTTTTCATCCTTGATTTTTGTTTCCCTCCGTTGAATCCAAACTTCTCTTTCATTGATGGTTGCGTTTGCATGTTCTCTCTAAAACGAAAAAGTTTTATCTTTGTGGTTTCATTGATGGGTTGTCGCTCACATGTGTTGCCTCCGAAACGAAATCCATCCTCTATATGTTTCAACTAAGGGCTTTGCATAACAAATCGATGTTGAACTTCCCCTTGCCGCTTCGATTTTGACGTTGTAGCATTTTTTCATCCAACAGTGCTTCAAGTGATAGATGTTACACCCAAGTACCATGTGTTGAACGAAAGAGTTCGGTAAGGCCATCGGCGAAGCACGGTAGGGGGTGGCCACTCCTTTAGAAAGGTATGTGTAGTCGATGATGAACACAAAATTAATTTGTACCTACTCTTATTCCTTCTTTCAAATTTGCATCAATCTTTGCAACACTGGTGTTTTCTTTTTTCACATTAATTTGTATTAATCTTCTCATCCTTGCTTCTTTTTATTCTATTTTCATATAATTTTTACCCAATACCTATCCGTTTTCTAATTTCTTTGAATACTGTTTCCATACCTATTTTGTTCATTTTAACGTATAGCCTTTGGTTTCGACCCCCTCACCAAATATTTATGATGGATGTTATCTTGATGTATGTCTTTGAATTCATTTTGCTAAAGCATCTAAGGTGTTTGTTTGTTGCTTGTTCGTATTTTACTTCCATGTATACAATTTGAAAGGAAAAAAAAAGACGTTTCTATTGTCATCCCCTCAATCTGTAATGGATCGTTTCTTCTAAACTATGCTTTTTGATGGATTTTTTATGTTTTTGTTATGATTCTTTATTTTTTGTAATAGCCTCTGGTTGTTTTGATTTATTATTTTTTGACATACCCCATTTGTTTGTTCTGATGTCTTATTTTTCCACATACCCCCTCTACTTAGGTCCTCAGTTCATGTTCATTGTTTGTTTTATGAATTAGTAGAATATTGTTTTCTTACACTTTTATCCATCTGTTTAGTTTATATGCTCACTGAAATCCTTGAACCTTAACTTCATCGCCTAGTTCAACTTAAAATCTTAACTACTAAGCAATAAAGAAACCACATAACACATTTAGAACAACTTCACTTTATTACTTAACAATATGCATTCCAAGTACATTTTACATGTTTCTTTTCAACAAAGCTTAAACAAAATTTTAAAATGCCTAGTGCAACTTCTCAAACTTCACTTAGAACGCTTGTCGCTTGCCTTAACGTGTAGCAACTTGTCTTACTTTTTCCACTTTGGCCTTAACGCCTCATAACATGGTGGAAGAAAACTTAACACGTAAGTTAAATACTTAGTAAGTGATACTTTTGAAAAACCTTTTTGGGGCATACATTTCATAAAACAGGCTTACAACGACTCATTTCATAAAAAACAAATCACACATTAGTCTTTCATATTCCTTTTGCCAAGAACATGAACCCTTCCCACACATACACTATTGTAATGGTCTTGTCATCAATAGCATCCCTTAGAGAGTTTTTTGGTTTATTTCTCGTTTCTCAGGCTGCCTAAACCAATACACTCCTTTTATGCATTGGCCAGGTTCACTCCACCATGCAGTCCTTTTCTTCATGGTTACCTTTACTCATTATGTGCATATAATAGGTAGCTCATTGATAGAAATAAGACTAATGGTTTACTCACAAACATAACATATATATAATCTGTAACGACCCAATTTTTTTAAATTAGATCGTGGTCATTACTTTAATAGGAAATCCCTTCTTTAAACATAAAACTTTATAAAACCATCACAATCAATAACATCAAAGAAAACTTTTATTCGGGCCCTGTTTAAATCAACCAAAAGTTTAAAAAATTATAATTTGTAACTCAAAAATCAATAACTCTAGAAAGTAACAAAATGTACTAAATAGCCTCATGTCCTAAAGAAAACTTTAAATCGTAAGCGGAAGCATTTTGGACAACGATCCCTATGGCAGTCACGCTTCCTTCTCGCCCCTCGCCGGTCTGCCTCCTTTGCTATCTTTGCCTGAAAAACATTAAACATAAAAGGGTGAGTACAACATACTCAGTAAGAAACCCCCTACTGGTCCCGTTAGGGGAAAAATAAATTATTAGCTCCCTAATGGTGTACCCTGCACAGTCACAGTCTTGTGATCC
>JBBPDI010089583.1:0-12316 GCA_037974545.1 Cucumis variabilis
AGTAACAAAAATATGAAAATCATGATAATTAAAAAATTGTAATAAATTGACTCTTAAAATAATATGGACTTAGTTTTGCTAATTAAATTTGACGATGGTTATGCGTGTCTTTTGTTTTAAAGCTTTGTTTGTTTGTCTTTTACGATTTCTTTCGATGCCTAGTTTCAGTTGGAGGACTTGAGTTAGTTGGAATAAAAAATTAGTAAAAATTTATAATGAGTTTTTTTAGTTATATGTTTTGTTATAAAAAAGTTTAGAAAAAGAACTCACCATCAACTCTTGAGGACTTAAGTTAAAAGCTCAAGCTAATAAATGAAGTAATTATATTATGTACAAAAAGATATGACTTTGATTAGTTGAGTGTTTAACTTGAGTAACAACCTGAGTAACATTACAAAATGATAGAATAGAACAATAGCACGTTAGTAACTCAGTTTGGTGTAATCACACCTACATCTGGAAGACCTTTAGCTTGATTGGAAGTATCATTTATTAAGATTCAAGAGAATCACACGTACATAATTTGTCAAGAATTCAACTATCTTGAATTATACGACTTTTACAAGATAAACGTTTAGACTCTCCCAAAACCACTTGATATGTAAATAAGGGATCGATCTAGGCTCCTCCTAGATCTACGTTGCATGTTTCATCCTTGTGTCTCAATATCTAGGCCTCCACTATGAGAGACTCCTCAAAATAACCTTCAATGTCAGGCTCTCCCTGACTGGCACAAGTCTTTTCAACCAAGTGACACTCACAATGCCAGTAACAGGGTGTTCAACACCACACACCATACAAACTGAATACTTCGTAAAAGAATTTCTCGATACAGAATCTGTTCAGCGTACACACCCACTTCTTTGTCTTCCAACTAAATAAAGGGTAATTCTAATGGATGACCAATTTAGCAATAATAATTAAGGATATAACAATATTTAAAAAAATTACAAATATAGCAAAACTATCGCTGATAGACATGTATCACTGATAGACTCATATGGATCTATCAATGATAAACCAATATTTGCAACATGGTCTATCATTGATAGACTTATATTATTGATAGAATTTGTCAAATTTTGCTATATTTGCAAATTTTTTAAAATGTTGCTACATACTTAACTATTTTGAATCTAATTGCTAAATTTGCAACTAACCCCTAAATAAATATATAACACGACTTAGAAAGCCCACAAGTTGTATTTTAGGTCCAGACCAAAAAACAATCAAAGCCAACAACTTATATTTATTAATAAATATTAAAAAACTTCTGAGAATATTTAGTAACAACCAAATCCAACTTCTCATCTTTAGTAATAAACATTAATTAACTATATATTTATTAATAAATATTACCCAATTAAAATCCAACTTCTTATCTTTATTAATAAATATTAAGCATATATTTATTAATAAAGAATATATCATTTTATAATTATTAATAAATATTAAACATAAGAATTTGGTTTATTAAATAGCTGTAAGAACTTGATGCTCTAACTTTTTCTTTAATAAAATAAGTCAACTAAAATCTGTAACGTAACAATTTTCCCATTTGGCTATTTTTTAAGGCAAAACAAACAAATCATTAAGAATCCAGATTAACACAAACTATATAACAACCAAATCATTGAGAGCCCAAATTAACACAAGCTAAACAACAACCCAATGGCTTTGATAACTTTTTGACGACGAAAATAATCCAAATAAGCATGAGCAACCTGATAACCATAACCACATTCATCTACATGCATTCTCCCCCTTTGGTTTGACTTAAAAAAAACAACAAAAATCAATAACAATTAACGTCTCAAACACTCCAAAATCAGAATGCTTATCAACAAAAACAACATTAGCCAAAAATTCAATAAAAGCAACATTGTCAATAATGTCATCACACATCACATGAAGCTCCAACAATTATTATGTTTTTAAAGAAAAACTTCATCCTCTTTGACTTTCCTGGATAAGAAAACTTTAATTTCTATAAGGCATTTTTGCAT
Organism: Cucumis variabilis; assembly: GCA_037974545.1. Taxonomy (NCBI): domain Eukaryota; kingdom Viridiplantae; phylum Streptophyta; class Magnoliopsida; order Cucurbitales; family Cucurbitaceae; genus Cucumis; species Cucumis variabilis. The sequence continues at coordinate 2,007 of JBBPDI010089583.1, forward strand.
TTTTGAGAAGAGGGTACAAACTCATAGGTGTTTAGGGATGTTGCAACCAAAGTTTAAAAACTTTAGGGACCGACAAGTAATAATTGTCATAAAATTGTATACCTATCATAATGAGAAAGTCTTATCATTATCAATCACTAGACATTTGTCTTTTAAGAAATTAGGATTGAAACCTTGATCACATAACTGACTGATGCTGATAAGATTTCCTGTTAAGTCTTCACAACAATAAGATCACTTAGAGAAGGAAGCCTAGAACATTGAAGTTTTTCTTTGCCAATAATTCTTTCTTTATGACCATTACTGTATATAACATGTTCAGAAGCACATGGCTTTAATCAATTAGAAAACTCTTCTCTCCTATCATATGCATGGAACAACCACTATCAAAGAACTGGCCTTTGGATGATGAGAGCTCAGAAGTAAAAGCTACATTACAACTTACATTGTTCTGAAGAGTTTTCTTTGTTCTCCATTCATGCTTTGACATTTTATGCTCCTTTAATTTCACTTTGGATCTCTCACTATCAATCTTTTGAGGTGGTATATAAGCATTTCTACCATAGAGATGAAAGCAAAAAGGACGAATGTGCCAAACTTTACCATAGTAATGACAGATCCATCTTCTCCTCAACTTGTTTGTAAGAGGCAGAGTGATAGTTCTTGATGTTCCTTGAGCTTTTAACATAGTGTCTAACATTGTTCTATCTTGAGCAAGCACGAAAATCATTTGCACAACTATTCCTTTATCATGGTTGAAACCTATACCTTATCAGTCACCTGTAGGTTTTTCAGACTTCAAGATTGAGTTAAGATCATCAATACTACAATTAAACATTCAGACGGATTTGGATAGAGACTCAAAATCCATGTGAATAGTCCTCAGCTCCTACTATAAGGTAGACATCGTGGATAATAAGCAATGATCATTTGTCAAAAGGCACTGTATCCTGTCCTTTTTCTGTTTCAGCATCATTAGGTCCTTTTGCCACTTTTTGTAAACATAGTCAGCACTCAAGTTTCTGGCTTGTTTATTTTCAAGTTTCTGGCTTGTTTATTTTGACTTTTTGTAAACATAGTCAGCACTGTATCCTGTCCTTTAGTAAACGTAGTCAGCATCATTAGGTCTTTCACATTATATGCATCTGAAGTTTCTAGCTTGTTTATTTTGAGTATTGCTTGTTCCCTATTCACCGTCTCTTTTTCTATCTACAGGTCTAAAGTTTTCCAAAATTTTGGAGTTGCTCTTGTTATTGATGTTTCTAACGTAAGGTGTGATGTGATCACTAGATTGCTTGTTCAAACATTTTGTAGTGTTAATTAATTGCTCAGTTAACACAAAAAGAGAAACAACCAAATTTTCTTTATCGTCTCTCCCTAGGTTTTGGTATGTTTCTTCATTGGATATTATCTGTAAGGCAAAACTTTTGTTCTTTTTATTAGGTATTTCATCAATCGTTCATTGAAAAGTACGCAAAGATCCAAATAGTTCATCCATATTCATAATCGAGATATCATTTGCTTCTTCAATAGTTGTTACCTTTGTACTAAAACGTTTTGGTAATGAACGAAGGATCTTTAGAACTAACTTTTTTTCAAATATTTTTTCACCAAGAGAAAAAGACTCATTTGCAATGTCTAGAACACAAACATGAAAATCAACTATAGTTTCTTTTTCCATCATCTTGAGGGAATCCAATTTCGAAGTTAAAATCTACAAACGTGACATTTTTACAATAGCTTTATGTGCAATAACAAGAATATCCCTAGCCTCCTTAGTTGAAATATAGGTATTGATCAATCTAAATGTGTTCTTATCCACTCTATTGAAGATAAACATCTAAAGCTCACAAGTTTCCAGTCGAAGCTTCATCTTCCGTCACTGTCCACTCAATTTCTAGTTTTAGACTAACAACTCCATCCTTATCAGTAACTTGAGTAGGAGACCATCTAATCACAATAGCTTTCCAAGTTTTGTCATCAATAGATTTGAGAAAAGCATTCATTCGAACTTTCCAATATGAGTAACTTTTTCTATCTAAACCTAGAGGATGAGTTATTAACCCACCTTTTCTGATTGACTTCATTGAAGACTTAATGAACCAGTAATCAACCTGCTCTGGTACCAATTATTGAAAAAGAAGTCATGATCAACTTGATAACTTAAATTAACGCTTAAGCTAATGACTAAAGTAACGGGATGAGTAATAGTATGAAAAGACAACATAGAATACCAACATATAAAGATTTCCATGGGGCAGGACGGGGTCGAGGATGCCATTCCCTGTCCCTATCCCAACCCTCTATCCAATTATCCATCCCCACCAATTTTTCTACGGAGAACAAGGTGTGGATTTTGTGAGATTCGTACCTAAGCAAGGCTAAAAGTTTGACTCAGTGTTAAAGAGAAGGTGTTTTAACTAGAGTTAGACAATAAGAAGTAGACGTTTTAAGCTCTTTATGAGATAAAAAGAAGGCGGGGAAGCCTAGAACGCATACTGAGTTACTTTACAATTGAAGATTAGGTGAGAAGGAGTAGGAAAACTTCTAGGAAATTTAAGCTAAGCATGGTTAATGGGCCATGTATAGAAGTTTAATCTAAGCATGATTAAACTAAACACTAAGTTTACACGTGTACCACTAAGAGTAGGAGTTGGAGAATGATTAAGAGTTTGAACATGACTAATCCCTTTTAGGACTAGTATAAATAAAGGGTGAAGTCAGATTATTAACTGTTGTTACTCTGAAAGATTGAAGAGAAAACTAAGTGTTGAAGTGTTGTTGAAGAACTACATGAGAAGAAGAAGCTTTTGCGAGTGTTTTCTTTTAAATATTTATATGCTTAAAGCCTTCTTAAAAGCTCTCACTGATTTGCAATGACAATTTCTTTATAAGTGTTTCTAATTAAATTTTATAAGAAAAGCTTATGTTGTGTTAAAAGTATGTTTATTATGTTTTAAATGATGTTCAAATTATTAGTTTTCTTTCTATCATTTAACAAACTATTATGGGCAAATAAGGGTAAAGGGGAACCATGTAGAAAAGGACTGCATTGAGGAGTGAAGCCAGTAAATGTATAAAAGATGTGTATTGCGTTAGACGTATGACCTGAGCAACAAGGAATGAATCAGGATATTCTAGGATGTTGTTGATGGAAAGGAAATCACAGTAGGCAAAACGCAAGATGATGAGTCTTAGCATAAAGAATGATTCAGGTTCTTGGCGAAAGGAAATGTTTATTGACTAATGTGTGTTTATGTGAAATGTTTATTTATGTGATTTGATGTGAACAAATGATGTATATCAAAAGTATTTCATGAAAAGTTTTTTGAAAAAAAAAAACATACTAAGTCTTTTGACTTACGTTTTAAGTTTTTCACTTTCTTGGATTTCAGGATCTAAGGCCATGTATGAAAAGGGTGAGAAGCTGCTAGGTGAGATGAGCTACTAGACGTTTTGCTTTTAAAGTTTAAGTATTATATTTATGTATTTTTTGTAAAGTGATGTAAAGTGCTTGGTTAAAGATAATAAAAGAAATGTTTTTGTCTCTCTGTTCTTTTAAGTTGTTTAACACCTAAAATATAAATTTCAAGTTCAAATGTGAAGTTTATATTTATCATGTGATTAAGTAAGGCTTTAAGGTCTTCAAGTGAATGTTTTGGCATTTAGCACGTCAAAATGCTCAAAGTGAACTGCATCTTGCATGGCAAGCTAAGACGTGTGCGGGATGGGGAGTGACAATTCTGCAGGATCAGGTTTGCTTGGTGAAATGATGGTTTTGATCAATCAACGAGTGCTCTGGAGTCGATTCTACTCAACAGTGCCTACACTCAGCTGGTTGATATTATGGACTTATTGAAAAGATAAACTACAGTATTGTGCACACTTATAAACTTATAGTGCATTTAAGGGCCTTTTAAGTAGAATAATGGCCTTCTAAGTAGAATAATAGGACCAAAATGTATGATAAGTGTGTCAAAATGTGTGGCTTTTGTTGTAAATGCATAAATATTTAGAAATATACTTTACATAAGTGTTTTGCCTGCTTTACTATGTTTTTAGCGTCTAAACACAAGATTAATAACAAAAGAAGAAGTTGGTGAATCATAGACGAACTTGCGCAAAGACTAGATGAAAGACCATATCAGAACACGAAAAATATTCTTTAGAAGACAAAAGTGGTAGATGGAGATGATGTGACTTAACAACAGAGACAATTTTCGGCACTGACATGTTCAAAAAATTAGATTTCCCCTCTAAATGTGCTTATAAGAAAGCTTCATCACCATCAAGAAAAGTAAGCCTGTATAGGCCATATAGGTCTGGAGGGACCCCTTTTAGAAGGCTCTAGTAAGCTATTTATAGCCAGTAGGGCCAAAACCTAAAGTGTTGGTGGCAAGGAATAACCTTTTCACCGTTTGTAAAGACTTCTTCATCTTCTATGATCAGTCTATGGAGTGAAATTTTGTAGTTTAAGTGAAGAAGATCTCACTCCCTATCTTTTCCTAACTTGTAATAACATCTCTATTCTTTTCATTTCTGTATTTCCTTGCTTTGTATTTGTTCATATTGTACAGTGGCCGAAGGCCTACATTCTTTAATACAATATATATTTCTACACTTTTCAATCCATCCATATCTCTATTATTCATTTGTCCTTGTGTTATTTGTAGTTTAGGATTTATGTTAGATTCTTGATAAAAAAAAAAGTTTTGCTTATAATTCTTATCACGTTAACCAAACTATTTTCATCACTTGGCTAGCTAGTGTATATCGCCAAGTACCCAAAAGGGCAAGTAGCAATGATATAGTTAACGCTCGAAAGGGAGAGTTTAGAGATAAACTTCACCTTGGCGAGATAACTTCCATCGTTTGTATCCCAATAAGAGAACAAGTGTGGACGTTAGGTGTCGAGAGGTTGTTGCCCTTAAATGCGAAGCTCTATAAGCTTTATAAGTGAACACTTCTAGATATACCTTGTTTATTTAAGCTAAGTCATTTGGATCCCGAAAGGAGACCATGTGTAGCATTTAATGACTTTAGGAGGAGCATGTCTTAATCATAAGCTAGTTAAGCAAGCTATATCGCATCATGACTTTCATATAGCTTAATCGCCTAATAGCACTAGACATTCCTTCACCCCCTTCTTTAGCACAAGTTAGTTTACGCTTTTACCATCTCAACCACCTCATTAAATTATCTTTATAGATTCTCTAAAGTAGGTATAGCTTAACTCACATTCTTTCATACTCTATAGAATTCTTTTATACCACCTAATTGATAAGTAGATCCTAGAACTAAGCTTTGATATCAATTCCCTGTGTTCGACCTCGGATCATCGAGAAAAATCTATTGTTTCGCTTACACTTGGACAAGTAATAGGAAAACTTGTACGACGAGGACTTAGAAGTATGTGATGTGGACATTTGGAGCATTTTGCATGAAATGATCATGTCCACTCACATGATGAAGAGATTCATGAGAAGTATTCTGCATGCAATGATCCTGAATCAATGACACATTATCAGGAACTAAGTATGGACATACAATACACAACATAGGCAACAACACTATTTCTTAAGTCACATTAACTTTGTTGCTTAAAATTAGAAAAGTGTGCATAACACTGTAGTTTATCTTTTCACTAAGTCCCTAGTGCCAACCAACTGAGTGTAGGCACTGTTGAGTGGAATCAACTCCAGAGCACTCGTTGGTTGACATAAATTATTTCAAGCAACAATATATTCATATACTTTTAAATAAAAGTTCTCAAGATAGCCAAAGTCAAGTCAACCCATCAACGAATTCCATCCAACTCTGTAGGAATTGGTTGCTAAAAAAGATATTGTACAAATTAGTATAAATAAATATTTTAAAAAAAATAATAGTATGCAAACTTATAACTTATGTGATCATCTAAATCTCAATCGTGAAGAACATTTTCCAACACTTTAGAATCAATAGGAGTATGCTTATCTATGTGAGCCATGTTCGAAAAAAAAATTAGATCTCAAATTGTAATCATTAAAAGTTTGTTAAATAATTTGAACAATAATATTAAATCATACCTTCAACCTATAGCCAATTTTTAGTACATATCAAAGCTTCCAATAAGTTTTCATGAATTTGAAAACGATGTGGTCCTACATTTCTACCATCAATACTAAATGCAAATTCAAAAGCAACAGTAGTGATGGGAACAATTAGAACATCTTTTTGCTATTTCATACAAAACATGACACTTAACTCCATTCAATTTCCACAATTACAAAATGTTAAATCCTTTCGTTCGCAGTAGAAGGGACTCATCCAAATAATGATCAAGCTCTGACATTGTCAACATCATTCTCCACATTACTAACAAACTCATCAAACTTGAGGTGGTGATCTTTTCTATTAGCAAGATAATTTTTACTACTACTTCCAACTCGCTTTGAAGTTGAATAAGATGTGGTGTAGAACATTGAGGTTCTTCTATTGTAATGAGATCCATATATTTCAACATGTTTAATTTCAATAGTATAATGAGATCCATATATTTAAAGAAAATAAAACTCGATCAATCTCATCTTGAATCTAGGATTTAATACTAGAGCTATTGTCAACACACCATGAATTACACTCCAATACTTTTCAAATCTAGAAATCATTCTTGACGCCATTACTTGTATCTCCTCAACATCAAAATTAAGCCACATAGAAAGTTTCAACCTAATTTCAAAAACTTGTTAAAAAAACATAAGATGTTGGATAACTCGACCAATAAAACAATTCAGTCATTAAGTAATAGAATGGTTTTAATCTATCACACATTTCTTTTTGCAAAATCCCAATTTGTCTCTGAAGGAAGATAAGTTTATAATGGTTCATGTTGTTTTAGACAAGGAAACACATCCTTGTATTTCAAATCAATTTTGAGCATCACATATGTTGAATTCCATCTTGTAACACAATCAAGACCTAGTTTTTTAGTGCATGCATGAAATTTGTAATTAACGAATTCCATGCTCAAATTTTTCTTTTTCTTTTGGAGAAATGGTCCAAAAATGAACCATACCTCTAATCTTCTCTATACCATCAGAATTTACAGTCAGACCATCTTTCACTATCAAATTCAAAATGTGTGCACAACAATGAATGTGGAACCAAAATGTCCTTAAATCTAACTTTCTTAATAAAATGTCAACCATTGCATCATTGTTTGAAAAATTATCTACAATTAAAGTGGACAATTTATGATCTATGTTCCAATCGAATATACACCCCATTAATGCTTCAGCAAGTAAATGCCTAGTATGTAGATTCGACACATGTACAAACCTATTGTTACATAATAATATGTTAAAATAGAAACTACTAAATGTTGGACAAAAAATAGATTATAAGATTAAATATTTAAATTGCCTTAAAAGTTTACTTTGTAAGACTCAAGAATCATCAATAAAATGTGCAGTGATTGCCATGTATCCCTTCGTCTGGCTTGTCATAATCCACATGTCCATAGTTAGGGGAATCCTACTTTTGTTGCTTTCCAAAAATTTTATTGTTTTAATTCTTTCTTTTTTATAAATTTTTATTATATCTCTCCTCATCGTGTTTCTTGAAATCATCTTAAACATTGGTTGAACACTACTAAAAAACTTTCTAAATCCTTTGTGTTCAACCATGTTTATAGGATATTCATGTAAAATTATGGCACAAGCAAGGTCTCTTCTAAAAGCTTCATAATCAAAGAGGATTGAATTTAACACTAATTTTTCCTCATTGGTTTTATTGGTTCTCAAGCATGATTATCTAATGTCTCTTTGTCTACGTAAAGGTCAAATTTTGAAATGTGATCACTTACCATAACGTATGATCATGGCTTGGGATTTATGGAGGTAACTCCGTGAATGACTCTAAGATTGAGTTCTTGTTGTATTGTTTTGTTAGAAAATTTTTGTGCTTGGACTTAATGGTTTCAATTATGTTTAATTCAACAACAATATGTCACTAAGTCAAGTCATCGCGCATAATGCGCTTATTGTAACTCTCTGTATTGCATGTTTTCATGGTAGGCGATGAGTCATAGGACATGATCATAGTCATGATAAAGGCTCAAATGTACCTCTTCATCGTGTAATTCATAAGTCCTCGTTGAGTATAAGTTTTCCTACAACTCGTCCAAGTGCAAGCAAACAGTAGGTTTACCTGGGTGATTCAGGGTCTAACACAGAAAAATGTTCCTTAGCTCCTTTTTTCTCATAACTCGTGCACAATTGTCCAGTAAGTAATAAATCATAATTTGTATCAACAAAGTATACTAATTTTCCTAACTATTTACACTACGGTGCTTGGCGGTGTAAGATGCTCAAAGGGATTATGACGCAAATTGTAGAGTTCTCCATTTAGACGAGATAACAAAGAAATATGAATTAGAGAACTATAGTAACTAGTCGATGGCTCGATACTTTGATGTGATTTAAGTAATTCAACCACGTATTAAGGTTGTCACCTCTCAATGCACTACCGTACTTACTCACCTTTCTGGATGTAAATACACCAGTTAAATGTCCTTTTTCTCACAACTCATTATGCATGGAATAATAGTAACCTACCCTTGATTAAGGTTCATATCTCTCGACATGTTTTGCCACACAACTTTCTCTTAGAGATGCATGTTAAGGATGATTCGACAATTTGAATACTCTGGTATATTCATTTCGCCTTTCCTCTAGTTCAAAGGAAGTGATAAGTCTAATCTCTATCTTTTCTCTTCTTTCAAAGAATCAAGAGTGAAACAACTACTTTAAACTAAATTAAACCATTATTACACACACTATGAGTTTCTTCATATCAGGCACATTTTGTATTTATATATAGTTATTTAATCATGGAAGTAGGTGGGAAAGATAAAGAAATGACAGAGTGGTGGTAGAAATGCATAGCCTTTAAACATAACAATTTGAGTTCGTCGACCATAAAGTTTTGATCACAAAACAATACAACAAAAATTTCACTAAATGAAAACATAAGTGAGTAGTTATGCCTTCGAGTTTGATAAATCATTTTCTTTGGTCGGAGTGTTGCCTAGTTAGGAGGGAGAGAGCAGTGGAGTGGTGAAATTCTCCTTCGTCTTATGCTCACGCTTTCACCTGGCATATGATAGAAGGAATGTAGAGAGTATACACAACTTGCTTGTCTGGCCAATTTTCCACACACCCATTGAAGAGGGGTGTATTGGTTTTTATATAAAACAATTGATGTTGACTTGTCAGCACTCCATTAATACTCTGAAAAGTTGTCACTCTGATGTGCAGCCTAGTTTACTTGTCCTTTCTCGAAATTTCTGCCACTTCCTAGGTGCTCAACATCTACTTCTTATCGCTAGAAATTGAGGTGATTATTTGGCGTGATAAGCTTGCTCTTTGTCGCCTAACATCCTACGATAAACATGTTCAAACCTTGTTAAAACAAGGATAGAGTTATTTTGAGATAGGCTTTTCGCATATTAGTTAAATTTGCACTTTTTCTTTCTGCAACCTTCTACTTTTATGCACTGAGTCTTTATTATTTTACTTGTGGCTGTAATAGCTAGTATTTCTACACATTATCAAGTCATATGGCTATGTAAATATTGCTACTAATATGTGGAGAGGATTCCAACTTAGGTAAATTCTGATCAATTAGGATTAATATTTTATGTTATCATTTTGTTTCAAAGAACTATTTTTATATATGCAAAAATTTCAAAACCTCAATTCAATTGTTCGTTCCTATTATTGAAATTTTCTAAGCAATTAACATTCTCTTAGAGTTTCAATTTTTTTTTCAATTATTAGAAGGTTTATCTCCTAAAAATGAAATTGGAACTCTAATTTAAAATGAAATTTAGTCATCGGACTACAACAATAGGGATTTCTTGTTGGGACAGTGGAGGAGTGGAATCTATGTAGGTCAAGAAAAAAAAATAAATGTTGGTTTAGAGATCAATTGACCGTAAAACACGTTGAAGTTGTTTCGACTGCAAATGCTGAATAGCAAAACTATTGAAGGAAGGGTCAAAGGTAATTTGAAGTACTTTTTCTTTATTTTCTTACACAATTTCACTTTCTCTCTAATTATGTAACGTCCCAAAAATTAAGATAATTTTTGGAGTTAATTATTTTAGTTTTGTTCAATTATGTTTAACTTATTGGATGTTATTTGGTTTCATCTAATGGAAATTATGTGGTTTTGTGGAAGTTGAAATTTTGGGTGTTATTTAATTAAATTGAAAAATAAAAAAATTTCGCTGGAGATTTGATAATATGGATATATATTTATATTTA
>JBBPDI010089597.1:0-28258 GCA_037974545.1 Cucumis variabilis
TAGTTATTTGCCAAAGGATGATATTCCTACTGTTGAAGATTGAGATAATGCAAAAGTGTTTGTAAAGTTCCTAAAAACTTTTTCAGAGGTAACAAATGAAGTTTTCTGCATCTATGTCTGTGACTTCAAATATATTTTTTCACGAACTTTATTTGATCCAAGAAATAATTGGTGAATACTCGTTGTATGAGAATGTATTATTGAGTCAGATGACATTAAACATGCAGACAAAAACTCAACAAATATTGGGGTATAACTACAAGTGAGAAGACCAATTTGTTATTATATGTTTATGTAGTTCTTGACCATAGGTACAAGTTGACTTATGTGAATTATTGTTTAAATGAATTTTTGGAGGAAGATAGTGCAAAAAATGGACGAATAAGGTTGAAGAAGCATTTCGTCAATTATGTGATGATTATTATGAGAATGTCCATGTCAAAAGAAAAATATTCACAAACACAATCATGTACTCCTATCGAAGGATTTAGGTTTCAAAGTTAAAGTGAAATGCTTTCTATCTCATCTAATGGATTTTATAAGGCACGTGCTGCTATTCATGATAGATTTAGCAAAACAACAAAACATGTCTCGATGATGCTAAAACAGAGGTGGCTCGTTGTCTAGATGAGACTCGTGTAGAAGATGAATATTTAGACTTGCTAAATTAGTGGAAGGTGAATTCCTTTCGATTTAAGATCATTAGTCAAGTAGCCAGGGACATCTACAATATTCCTATATCAACTGTGTCATCTGAGCCTGCCTTTAGCACTGGAGGACGAGTGTTAAATTCTTTTTAAAGTTCATTAACTCCTCAAACTGTAGAGGCACTCATTTGTGCTCAGAATTGAATTCAATCTAAACCTTTGGATGTCATGACTGAAGAAATTGATGGGGCTGAAGAAATTGACGAAGGTAATATTCTTTTCGAAGTAAGCATTTAAAATTTAAAATTGTCTCATTAAGCTAATAGTTTGTCATTTTTATATAAAATTCATAAACATAGGAAAAGAGATGGAAACTGCATTTGAGAATCTGAATCATGACCCTATGGTCTAGATCCCTACTCTCAAATCTTTATTTACATCTTTTTGTTTTAAATTGTTAATTTTTTAAATATTGAATCTTGTTTTTTTAGAATCTTGAAGCACAATGATGTATAAACTTTATACTCCTCTAGTCTCATCATAGTAAGTTCTTTGCTTAATTTATAAATTATTTTTTTTTCTAGATAGTTCACTAAATTAGTAAATTTCTTCTCTATGCAACAGGGAAGAAGGTGGACAACAACTTGGTTGTGCTCCCATGGTTAGCAGACTTGACAGTGCAATCAAATATAGGTTCATCAACAAACATTTTATAATTTTAAATTTTATACTATTTTGACATAGTTTCTTTAAATTTTAGAGTTTAAACAATTTAAAATTTGTCCAATAGATCTGATTTGTTAAATTATCTCAATCACTTTGTTCTAAAAATAATTGGAAGTGTTAGCAATGACAATGACAAGAACAACAATGATAGCGTGAGAGAGCAATGTTGGACTCTCTACTGAAATACTATTATCTTAAGGTAAATTAATTAGGGTTTTGACAATTGTTAAGCATAAAAGAAAGAAAAAGAAAGGTAAATTAATTAGGGTTTTATCATTTTCTGATATTTTTTTTCTTAAAATCATAATGTTCTAAGTAAATGATTTCTCGATCTAACATTAGGTCTGTAGCTATTAAAAAAAAAAGAAGAAAAGAGAGAAAAAGACCCGACCCGAATTTGGGTCGGGTCGGATCGAGCCATAATAGTAAGAAGCCCATATACCCCTAATATTGGATGCCAAATTCTAACTCTCACTTTAAGATTGACGTTAATACACTCGATTTTTCATGGTCTTGTTTGTTAATTATCTATTTTCGTAAGAAAAATTACAAAAACCACTCATAAGCTTTGAGTTTGATTATTCATAAACTTCCAATTTATTTAATTACACTCTTATAGATTAGAAAAATTAAAACTATTTATAAAATATAGTAAAATATAGTAAAATTTGTCTAATTTTCTGTAACCTATTAGAATTTTTTTTATTATATTTTTATTAATTTATAATAAAAATAATTTTAACTATTTCAAAATTATTTTTTGGACACTTTTTTTTAGTTATTTAATAATATCAATTTTGTAATGTTAACCAAATTGAGGTGTATGTAGTATGTCAGGATATATTTTGATAATTTAAAATTAGTGCTCTTAAGTATGTCAAATTTGGAGATATATCGGTCTACTGGTCTAAAAAATAATTACAAATTATAGGTATTATTCTATAGCACATGAGCAAAGCTTGAAGATAAACTTAACTCATTATTTTAAAATAGGTTAAAATCTTATTTTGGTCCATAATCTTATTTTTGCAAAAACCCACAGCGAAAACACAATTCACGCAAAGATGAAGAGGAAAACCTAGATCCATCGAAGAGGAAGGCGTCGTGTAGAGGAAGACGATGAGAGGCGAAGAAGAATACAATGAAGACGATGAAAGGAAGAGGAAGAAGATGGTTATTTGAGAAAGACAATGGAGATAAGAGAAAGAAAAATGAAACCACGTGGAGAGTGGTTATTTGGGGAAGAAGATGAAAATAAGAGGAAGAAAAAGGAAATCACGAGAGAAAAATGGAAAAGGAAAATGAATTGAAAAAAATGAAAAGAAAGCCAATAAAAAAGAATTGAGAAAAAGGAAAAGGAAACCAATAGAAATAATTGAAAAAAAAAAGAAAAAGAAACCAATAGAAATAATTTGAAATGGGAACGAGAGAAACTACTTTTTTTTTGTTTCCAATAATTTCTTATAAAATGAGAAACGTTTCTATTTCTTTTAGAACGAGAAACAGGGAACGTTACCAAACACTTATGTTTCTTAAAAAAATGAAAACTTACAGAAAACAAGAAACAAGAACATTACCAAACATGTCCTAAGCTTTTAAAAATACTTTTTTGGTCTCCAAATTTTTGAAAAATTTTATTATGATCCCTATCATTATAATTTCGTTAACTCTTTAACGAAATAATGACGTGACTTTCTATATTTGAATGATTAAACTCTAGATTCACTTATTAATTAAATTGATAAATAACCAAGAAATCTTGCTAATTTTCTTTATAAATCTTTTATGCCAACGTAGAAATATAACTAACACACTTGAATTAACTAAACTCAAATTAAAAAATAATTTTGTTATATTTCTCCAAAACTTAAATCTCTCATATCTCCTCCTGACTCCCCACCCTTTATTTATTATTCAAACTGAAATAATAATCTTAAAGTAAAATAAAAAAATAAAATAGAACTGACATATGAGGGTTTAAAATCTGTGTCCAAGGTGAAATAAATTAGAAAAATAAAATAAATACAATGCTTGTTTAAAATAAACTCATAAAGCTGCAAACAAATGTGAATCATAAAACTCCAAAAAAGAGGAACAATTGGAAGGAAGATAAAAAAAAAAAGACAATGAATCACAAAATATATCCCAAACTTGACGCACAAAAAAATTCACATGCGGATGAATTGTATACATATGAATTGAGAAAGTGAACTAGAATGACAATGCCCCCAAAACGGTGACGACCAAAATTTAGAAGACAATGACTTTTTGAGTTCTATGATAAAATATCAATTTACCATCTAATTTCTAACTAAAATTAAAACTCTAGATTATTAAAAGTAATTATCTTATTTGGCATTCTAATCAACAAAATGTAAAGTCATCTCACATTCCATTAGAGAGTTAACATAATCTTAACGACATGGACCAAAATATGCTCTTTTTAAAAGTTTAAGATCCAAAATAAGGTTTTCAATTAAGGGTTTTTTGAAAATCATTAAGATATTCTGATGTAAATTCAAGAGATGTCGCACTCTCTCCCTAGAACCATTTCTAGCTACGAGATGAGGTGTGGAGTCAGTATATGCCGACTCTCTCTGACGACACATATTGAGAGACTGAACTGATACTCGACTCAAACTTACTATTTAGGCACAAAATCATAAGCCTTTAGAGCGATACTTGATAATACACTATATTCAATGTACGATACAAATTCTAGTTACAGACACAATATTATAACTAATCTCGTACTACCACTACAAGAAATCAGAGATCTATCGACACAGAGAATGACGTCGGGATAAATGACGTTATAAGAAAAGCTTTTTGCCGACGTAGTTGGAATGGTGTCGCATTGGTCTTCAATGCTGATGTAAGAAGAAGACATCACGAAAGATGGGGAAAACAACGAGACAATGTATCACGATGTTGTGGAAAGATTTTTATTTTAGAAATATTATTTAGTTTCCCACGACGCCATGCACGTCCACGTCATCGTTTCCCTACTAACAACGATGTTGTGGAGGACGACATCAGCAAAACCCTAAAATATTATTAAAATAGCAGATCTCTCGCGATGTCTACTAAAGCTACGTCATCATTGGTCTATCTATGACGACACACGTTGACCATGTCGGCAAAGGTTTAATCTTTGAATCATTATGACAACCGTTTTTTGACGTTGTAGCCGTTAACGTCGCAAAAAGTTGAACAATTTGATTAATTTAAAAAGGTAATGTTGTTGCCATAGTGACGACATCGACATTAAGGTAGCTTCTAACGAAGCGACCACTTATTGCATCGTTGAAGTAGGTTCTCACAACGTTTTTGTAGTGCATCGTAAAAACCCTTGTTATTTTAGTTTCGTGTTCTACGAACTAGAATGAAAAGAAAAAGAAAGCATGAAAGAGGAAGACGAAAGAGGGAGAGAGAGATCGAGTAGCCACATTCGCCATCCATTATCGCATTTGCCGTCCGTTTCTGCAGTCGTTGTCCACGCCGCCCACTAACCTCCTATCTTCATTGCCTTTGTTCGTCATCTCTACCGGTAAATTGTATGTATGGTGTATGTATATTGGATGTTGGATATTGAATGTTGGATATTGTATGTGTATTAATGTTTGTATATTGTATGTTTAGGGATTGTATATTATTGTATGTATACGTATATTGTAAATTGTATATATGTTTAGGGTTTAGAAATTGTATGTTAATGTATGTATATTGTATGATTAGGGTTTAGGGATTGGGTATTAATGCATGTATTGTTAGGATTTATGTCATAAAGCTCGTAGACTGTAAATATAATCCATTGATAGTTGTTAATAAAGTGTTATTATTGTAATAATTGTTATTGATTAAATTATTAGTTTTATCTTAATAACCCAAATCCAATAAACTAACATCTTAAGTTGTTTAATGAGTCTTGAACAGTATGTTAGAGACATACAGGATCAATGTTCGAGATCAGCTTAAAGGGTCTATAGTATATGGATAAGACTGAGTATCTTATCCTGGTAACACTATGGATACGACTCATTTTGTATTTGATACAAACACAATGATCCAACGTGTTCATGTAGTTGACATGCGAGTGAGGGTATCCTATTCAATGAGATTGCATAAGATCGGATCGTGAAATAGTAACCACTAGATGTAACTTCGTTAACTAGTTAGGTTTCTATTTCATTAGGATGACCTAGGTAACTTAGTCTTAATCCTGAGTGTATTATGAACTCTTGTTCGCGAGAGATTTTTCTTTAATTTATACGAGTGAGAGTGGCCTGATCGCTGACTCAATAAGGTTATCATTTTGGGGACAAGACTGAGTGGTGAGTTGGAGAACATAATTATACAAGATGAAATTCACTCTTTCCCCATTTTAGGGTAAGTAGATGAATGTTTTCTTAAATGGTGTCTCTAGGTCTTGAACAAAGGGACCTACCCTCTCTAAGGTACGAGAAGGATTTCTGTTTATTGGTAGGACCATAAACAGATTGTTCATTGGAGGAGCACTGGTGTTTAAGGATTAGAGGTAATGTAGGGGTAAAATGGTAAATTAACCCAGATGGTGTTGCAAACACTCGTGATAGACTAACTTACTATTATTGGTCTATATCCGTGAACACAAAAATATATCTACAATGAGAAAAGTTCAGCTGTGAGTCTTTAGTGGAGTGTACACATAGTTAACGGATATTGATTAATTTGGTTAATGAGTTTAACCAATTAATCTCAGATCGTTGTAGGTTCTGATCTATAGGTCCATTAGGTCTCATTCCTAGCTCGTAAAGGGTAATGAGATTTATTTATATTGGTTGTAATTTGAAATATTCAAATTTACTTTATGAATTAGTTTAATGTATAATAATACATTATAATATAAAGTTTATCAAAATTTATTATATAAATTTAATTTTATATATGATTCAAAATTAATTTATAAAAGATAAAATATTTGAATGAGTTCAAATATTAATTTAATGTGAATTGGATTCATATTAGAATTATTGGTTATGAGTAAAACTTATATTTGAATATGATTAAAATTTAATTTAAGTTAAATATAAAATATTTAATTTAGCTATTAATTAATTGGAGAATTAATTAATAGTTTAGTTTTATTGAATTAAATTTGATTTAATTAGATCCATAAGATATAGTAGAGATATTCATTCAAATAAGATTTGAAGAAATATTAATTAAATATGATTTAATTAATTATAAGATATTTTACAGATATTCATTCAAATAAGATTTGAATGAAATATTAATTAAATATGATTTAGTTAATTATATTAACATAAATCTATAAGATATTGAAGAGATATTCATTCAAATAAGATTTGAATGAAATATTAATAAAATATAATTTAATTAATTATTAGCTAATTGATTAATTGTTAATTAATTAGTAGATTTGATAACAGAATCTCATAATTCTCTCTTACTCATTTTCCTATTCCACGAAGGAAAGAGAGTTATAAATATATAGAAGAAAATATTTTTCTTGAATGAATTAATCAAGAAAAAAGGGTCAAGACTTTTGTTCTCTGCAAAAAGAAAAGAGTTTCTTTCAAATACCTCTAAACTTTTTACCATCCCAATTGGTTCCCACAAACCAATCTCATTCCAGAGAATAAGAAGATCTTCGACGAGTGATGTCCCAATTTGATAGTTTGCAGATTCAGAGACGTCAACAAAAGGAAGTTTTCTATATCTTTTAAATAAAAAGCATACTTAGTTTTTATTTAGAATTTTGCTTCTAAATTTTTGTTAATACTGGTATTTTGAGATTCTCAAATTAAATTGAGTAATGGTTTTGTAAAATCTTCCACTGTCATAGGGGTTTTATCCCCTATATTGTATGTTTAGAGTTTAGAGATTGTGTATTATTGTATGTGTATGTATATTGTAAATTATATGTATGTTTATGGTATATGTATGTGTATTATGTATATGTAAATCGTAAATTGTATTTGTATATTATAAATTGTATGTATGTTTATGGTATATTATGTGTATTATGTATATATATATTGAAATTGAAATTGTTATTGTATGTATGTTTATGATAGGTTGTAAATTAAAATTGTTTATTGCGTATTTATGTTATAAATTGTAAATTGTATATTGTATGTATTTTTATTATAAATTGTAAATTGTAAATTTACATTATATTTATGTTTATTATAAATTATAAATTGAAATTGTTATTATTTGTATGTTTATTATAAATTGTAAATTGAAATTGTATAGATTGATAGTAATTAGTGAAATTGTGATTTTGATTATTGTAGAGAGATTTAAATGTATTGAAATTGTTATTTATTTAGAATTATCTTAGTCCTTAGTTTATGATAATTTGTTCGAAGTGTTAGGTTGCTACTAAAGCTTGTTAGTTGGAAGTGTTAGATAGATTTTTTAGTTTAACCTTATATAGAGTGAAAGTTGAGATATTGAATACTTATGAGGTATGACTTATTTATGGAGAAAATTTAGCATTTTAGAGAAGGAAATGTAAGACTAATTACACGTATTTATGTTCGAGGTCTTTCATGATGGATAAGAGTTGGATGAAACTTAAGAATAAGTTATCAGTTAAGTATAAAGAAGAAGTTTTCCAATTTTTAGCAGTTGCCAAGTATCACGTCGATGAGTATAGGTGGATAAGGTTCCATGCAAGAGATGTATGAACTCCAATTGGGACTCATTAGAGGATGTGGAGAGACATTTATTAACAAATGAAATATGCCCCTCCTACACAAATTGGATGTATCATGGAGAGCCAATGAGCTTGTATAAAGGTCTAGAAAGATTTGATGAAGGAACTAGTAGTGACCCTTTCCATGAAGGAACTAACAGTGACTCATTTCATGAATCAAATAGTAGTTATCCATTTTCTGAAGGTGGTGAAATGTTGGGTATGTTGTACGATTTATAAGAGACGATTGAACTAGCAGTGACCCATTTCATCGTCGGTGAGCTACACATCAGGTTAGTTACCGTTATATAAACAATTAATTGCATAAGTGTGGAATTTAGTTTATGAATTTTTTTCTTTAGAGAGCTCTGCAACAGCTTACATTCCCAAGAGATGCAAGCACTCGAGGAACCTGGAGCTAGAGCGATATGTTGCACAAAATGGAAATATCCTCATATTGATCACTCTAGGACAGGATAAACCGATCTTCCCAAACGTCGTTCGCTTCAGCTGTACCGTCAATGTGGTAACGCGCGAGACAATTTTCTAATTTACTTTCTTAAGTGGACCGATGTTACACTAGATTATATCGAGCTAGTGAAGGGATCTTTACGGGTAAATTTTAAAATCATGCGTATATATATATATATATATATATATATATGTATGTATATAATCCTAATCCGTGTGTACTCTTCTTTTGTAGCAATTTTTTGAGTTGGATTTCACAGATCCAACACTTACTCCGTTCATTGAGCATCATATGCTCACCACCTGGAAAAAGTTCAAGGGGCAGAACCATCGCCATTTCAAGAAGTTCAATGATCTTAAACAGGCATATGCCAACCCACCCCTCAAATTGAAGAATCATGTGGAAGATTGGTACTTCCTATGCGACCACTACCTTATCCGACAATTTTAAGTGACTTAGAATTTATTAATGTTCTCAAACGGTAGTTCATTTTTCTTTTATGTAATTTGATATTATTTGCATGTAGAAGCAATTATCGATGAATAGGGCTGCTAGAGAGAAGCAACCCTACAGTCACAATAGTAGCGCCAAGTCATTTATACAATGAGCGCATGAGCTCATTGGACGACAGGGTCATTTAATCGATCTAGTCGAGTTTTTCAAGGAAATACACACTCGGGTTGATCAATTCATTTCACAAGCGACTATAGATGCTCATGTAAGTTTCTACTCTACCTTTTGTATTCATTTTGTACATACATTTTATCTACACACGTTTTACTTAACCAATCAAAATTTTATTGTAGAATCAAATACTGGCCATCCAGTCCTGGTTCAACCACTCTCTAATGAAGAGATATGCAAGACAATTTTGGGTACACGATCAGACTACTCAAAAGGTCTTGGTTGGGACCCCATGCCAAATTTCCGACATGCTGCGACAGTTCTTCCTCTACAGTAACTCATGAGCAAGGGATGTACGCCCGAGAGGTTGAAAAGCTAAAAAATCATCTTGAGGAAGTACAAGAAGAAAATTGATAGTGACACCAAGAAAGTGATCGAAAGATGACAGAAATGATGAAGATGATTGCATAACTCACTGATTGGTCAACTAGAGGACCTTGATTTCTTCATTTAATGTAAGTAATTTTGAATTTTTACGTTCTTTCAGTTCTTTTTGCGGTGATATATATTTATACTTTAATGTCGTGTAGTTGTAGGTTGGAAGGCATGAGGGGACTACTATTATGGATAGCTTAGATTAGTTTTTAGTATTTTGCTTTTAGTTTAGGTTTATTCATGTAACTTTTCTACCTTCAAACATGTGTTATTTTTTAATATTTTAATTGATTTTAATATATATTTGCTTTGATGTTTTATTAAATTTTTACTTGTTTTATAATTTCAATCAAATTAAATCGAATTCGATATTTATACAACAAAAAATTAAATAATAATTTTTTAAAATCTGGTAAAAGGGTTTTTCCGACACAGATGCCACGTTACCAATTGCAGCATCTAATGACGCGGTGTCGTACAAATGTATGCCGACACCACGTTAGTCATGTCTTCCATGACATACACCAAGACGTCATCATTTCCTTATTGCCCATTTGTGGACAAACGTCAATTTTGGAGCATTGTTGACAATCTAACGCAACATCGACAAACGGTTTTTATCTACGTGTTGACCATATCGGCACATTGTGCATCAATAAAAGTTTATGCTGACGTCTTTACGTTTGTGCATCGTCATTACCTATTATGGTGTAGTACTTACGACGCCCTTGCCGACGTCCCATTATGCATGTAATAGCTTTCGTCGACGTAGAATGGATTTCTGGCGATGTGCGGCTGCATCAACAGAATCCCGAATTCTTGTAGTGCACACTACTAAGTCCTCCATGGACAACGTCCACCTGAACCTAATGAATAAACTAGACTTTTGACACTTTGGGACCACGATTATACCTAAGAAATGAAAACATTTGAAAAAGTAAGTTAGAGAAGCCAATCAGTAATGAATATAAGAAACTTAAGTAAACCTTAGTTTAAACTTTATTTCCCAATTTTGGTAAAAAATTCACATTTGTAAATAGATCTTTAAACATATAGTTTTATTTCATTTCATTTTACTTTAACTGATTTGCTAATAAAAACCAGTAACACATCTAACCTCGTCGTGGTGGAGAGACTCAACATGAGAGATGGTGGTCTTAATGAGTTAGTTATCTAACTTACAACTCATCTAACCACTTTGTGAGAGAGATTACTCTATACAGACAATGATAGTCTTAATGAGTTGCGGTTTCCAAATGACTCCGTTGTAGTAGAGATCACTCAGTATAGACAACGATTGTCCTACTAGAAACATAATAACATTTCTTCCTAAATTAAACTGTACGATGTAGTGGAAGTTATCCATCACTTCTATCGTCTTTGTCCTGGTGGGCCTCGTCCATTAGCCCGACAACATCTTTGGCACAAAGCTTAACTTATATGTCAACCACGAAACATAACTTGTGTGCACATGATACCCTACAGAGCCTCAGGCTCAATATCTCAGTCATGTAGCCAATAAAAAACTCATAATATCTCATGAAAATTTTTTAAACATGCCTAATTATCCTTTTCTTGCGTATAACTCAAAGTTACTCAGCTTGTTCGTGGAAAACTGGAAAATTTAAACAATACTTGCTAAAAGATGCTTTGCTCAAAATATTATCATTCCAAATAATTTCGGTAAAATCAATATTCATGTGTTAATATAAAACTCATTAACAAATAAAAACTTATGCTTTATAAATTAGATGCGTTAAAAAACATATTCCTAAACTTAGCATGTTTGAACACCTATTATCCAAGCAAAATTATAAACTTTTTAATCAAACTTTGCTAAAACATTTCTCATTTCAAATTCTCTTTAGACTAGCATATCATGCTTAATAAACCTAGGAATCTCTAAGTCATTAGGCAAGAATATGAGACTTTGAAGCTAGGCAAGATAAGAAATTTTAAGAAAGGGGTTCGGAGGAAACGTATAGCGTTTGTGAGTGGCCCTTTCAAAGAGAAAGATCAGAGATCTCTAAAGCTTTTTTTCAAGTCATGTTATGTTATGTTTAGAGTAATTCATGTATAAACTTGTATGTGTTTATAAGACATACATGTCTCTTTGAAAGAATATTTTCAAGTAAAATGCTTCCAAGTAAAATGTTTCATTTTATGATGATTATATAAAATGCTAGTATGCGAGTAAAACGTTAGTTTTATTCTTATCATGAGTTAGCTATTATATGCATATAAGAGTTAAGGCAACCATGCGTTAAAAGATTCACATGACGATGAAAAGGTGGTCAGATGCATTAAAAGGTGTACATATGAGTTAACTGCCTAAGCAACTAGAACCGAACCTAAAATCTCCAAGAGATGTTGGTGATGATACGTCTCATCAAAGTAGTCTATGTGTGAAAATTGTTCAATATTTTTGGGAAAGAAATAAGTAGAGGCTAATGAGGCATTGTGAACTTGTTCTTGCAAAATTAATATGAACATGTACTTTGTATTCCCCAAAGGTTTATTAAAATGTCACTCACTAAGCATTTGGCTTATGTCTTAAGTTTTCTTTCCTCAAGTAAGCAAAGCAAAAGAGTCGAGTTTTGAAGGCGAGCCACTACATTGTGTCGAGCGTTAAGAGTTGAGCAACGAGTTTGGAGTGTAAGTTTGAAAGTGTCTTAAGTTTTTATATTGTAAATTTATTAAGTCTATTTGAGGAAATTATCAATAAAGTTGTTTTAAGTTCTCTCACGTTTTAAGTGTTATTGCTACTCATCGCGTAACATTTTAGTTTAAGAAGAAACTTAAGTTTAAAGACCATGCGTTCTAGCAAATTGTGAAGTTCAAGCTAAGTGTAAGATAGGTGTTCTGGCACTTCGTAAGAGGCACTGGAGTCGCCTAAGTTGCGTTCATAAGAGGGAAGGACGCATTCCAGGTGAGGGAGTGGCATTTCATTCTATGTAACAAAACGAATTATGCTACTAACATAGCTTATCGATTCTTTGCATGTTATATAGTGTGCTTTTATCACATTTCTAGTAATCCATTTTACTATTTGATATTTGGAGAAACCTATATGAGTATTATAATTTATATACGAGTAAGTTTCAAAGATGATCTTTATAACATAACTCACTAATTGATTTACATACAAAAAATTAAATTTATATGTACTATAAGTCTCTCATAATATAAAATGACACCCTAAACAAATTTTAGAGTCAAAGAGTGACTAAATTATATCTCTTCTCTACTATATTAAGTGGACGTATAAGTGGAGAATTTTTCCCTTCGAATTTTTCCCTTAGATTTTTTAAATTACTATTTTGCCCTTAATATTTTCAATTTTACAATATTACACCTTTTGACTCATCATTTCATATGTAAAAGTCCTTTTACAAAATTGGATCATTTCATACACTTGTTCTTTCACATTATAACTACCAAAATTTTCAAATAATAAATACAAACCTTTTTATCTTTCTTCTTGATCTCTTCATTTGCAGAATATTTGTCAAAATATTAGAAGATGGTTTCAAGCCTCTTTTGTTGTAACAGTTGCTTTTTTCAACCCATTTCTATGGTCACCAACATAGTAATGTATTCTCTTGAATCAAGATGAATTTCTTTTCTTTTTAATATTTTTTAAATAAAGAAAAAAATTGTTATGGTAAGTTTTCCTTGAGATTTCATTGGTCACTTGGATATGATGTTTATATATATAAATTGTTTAAATAAATATATTTGACTAAATATATGATTCTGTATCTATGAAAGATACCATATTTGTTAAGTAGTTTTCCAAATATTTTCCTATAATCAATTACTACATTCATCCCTATTATTTTCATTCTATATGTTATACTTCTCTTCTATTTATTTTGATTGATTAAATTTATTGTCATACAATCAACTAATTGTTGGACTTTATGTCTTAAAACTTGTAGATAGTAAATGTAATTCGTTGATTGTCATTAATAAATTATTATTTTTATAATTTCAATAAAGTGTTATTGATTATTAGTTTTGTCTTAATAACCTAAATTCGAAAAACTAACATCCTAAGTTGTTTGATGAGTCTTGAATTGTATGTCGAGACATATAACAATCAATGTTTGAGATACATCTTAAACGATCTATAATATAGGACAAAGGTTGGGTACCTTATGCTGGTAACACCATGGATACAACTCACTTTGTATTTGATACAAAATACAATGATCTAACGCATTCATGTAGATGACATGTGAATGAAGGTATCCTATGCAATGAGTTTGCTTAAGACCGGACTACAAAATAGTAACCACTAGATGTAACTCTGTTTAACTAGTTAGGTGTCTATTTCAATATTATGATGATTTAGGTAACTTTGTCTTAATCTTGAGTGTCTTATAAATTCTTGTTTGAGAGATATTGTCCTTTGATTTGTACGGGTGAGATTGGTCAGTTTGTTGACTTAATATGCTTATCATTTTGAGGACAAGATTGAGTGGAAAGCTAGAAACATTATCACACAAGATGGAATTTACTCCTTCTCGATTTAAGGATAAGTAGATGAGTATTCTCTTAAACGATGTCTCTGGGACTGGAACAAAGGGTCCTGCCTTCTCTATGGCATTAAAGAGGTTTCTATTCATTGGTTGGATCATAAACATGTTGTTCATTAGAGGAGCACTGGTATTTAAGGACTAACACTACAAAAAATTCATTATTTAGTGATAAAGTTTTAGTGGCACAAGTAATTTTTGCCCATAAAAGATCGTTTATAGCAACACAAAAAAAAACGTGTCACAAAATATTATATTAGCAACACATTTGTCATCTGCGCCACTCAAAAAATTAGTAATATAGTAATAATGTCAGTAAACATTAAATAGATTTAGCAACAAACATGTATGTTGCTGAAGCTTTACCAAATTCCTAAAACTTTCTCCTTTATTTTTAATTTTCCTCCAACCCATTTTCATTAAATAATTAACAAAACAAAAAAATCACTCTCTCCACACTTTCTCTCCATCTCCTTGAAGCACACGAACCCACCCTCCACCTTCAAGTTTCAGTCAATAACCATAAAAATCCTTATTTTCTAGGGGCAAACGGTGACCCAC
Organism: Cucumis variabilis; assembly: GCA_037974545.1. NCBI lineage: Eukaryota > Viridiplantae > Streptophyta > Magnoliopsida > Cucurbitales > Cucurbitaceae > Cucumis > Cucumis variabilis. Next base: position 14,713 of record JBBPDI010089597.1, read on the forward strand.
GACGAAAGGATGACAGTACGGTAACCCACAATGAAGGAGCGATGACAGTTTCTTTAGTGACCTAATAATTTATGGAAATGACAGTTATGATATCCCTTTTTATTAGAATAATGGAGTTAAAAGGCCCAAGGGATACTCAAAACGCATAAATTATGTTGTAAATGCACAAATAATTAGAACTATGACTTACATAAATACCATTTCTGTTTTACGCGTGTAACATGTTCAAATGCAGGACAAGTGGCATAAAAGAAAAAGCAAAAAGGAGCAACTCACACGCGATATCTCACATAGAAACAAAGTGATGGATCACGCTTAGCAACTAACAACCCCAGGCGATGGACCTAAAACATCACGCGAGGAAAGCTCACAAAATAACAAGAATGGTAGTTTAAGGTGACTTCTCAGAGGCAGATGCAGCACCGACATACTTAGAGAAACAGAGTTTTTCCATCGAAAAAGTAACCTATAATAAGCACTTCATCTCCATTGACTAAAGGGGGGGGAGAGAGAAAAAGAGACTCAAAAGGATGGAGAAAATCACAGAGAGAGAGAGCTTGAACAAGTTACCTAGAGATGAATCAATCGTGATAAAAGAAAAGAAACTTTGTTGTTGATCTCCGAACTTGTAATAGCATTTTTTATTCTTCTGTTTTTTCCATTTTTTTATTCCATTGTAGTGTATGTATTGTTTTTATTGTATATTAGTTGAAGGCTTATATTCTTTATACATAAACTACATGTTTAACCCTTTTTAATCCACAATTTCTAAACTTTTGATCTATCTTTGTGTTATTAAAAGTGAAGAGTTGTGATAAGTTCTTAATAAAGGGTTCAACTTATAATTCTTATGGCATTAGTTGAACTATTTTTGTCAATTGGCCAGTGTTAATTGCCAATTATCTAGAGGGCAAGTACCAAGGATAAAGCTAATGCACGCAAGACGAAGTTTAGTGACAAACTTCACGTTCGCGAGGTAGCTTCCAACATTTGTATCCCGAAAGGTGAACAAGTGTGGACAAATAGGCGCTGAGAGGTTGTCGTCCTTAAACGAGAAGTCCTATAAGTATTACAACTCAAGTTCCTTATATGTGATTAGCCTAAGTAAGCATAATCAATTGTATCTCGAAAGGCGAACAGGTGTGGCGTTTAAACAGTTCGAGAGGAGGTCGCCTTAATCATGTGCCAATTATGAAAATATATCGCATTAAGATTATCGCAACGTCTAATCATTTAATAGCAAGTAGAATTTTCCTTCAATATTAATGTGCATACAAGTTAGTTCAATTCATTCTCCTCCAGCTTAATTTACTCTCTGTGCGTAAGTCTCGAGTCGTAAATAAGTAGTTGTACTTAGCGTCACATTCCTTTAACTTGATTTCCATAAAGTCTAAACTATAAGTGAAAATCTAGAACTAACATCTATAACAATTCTCTGTGTTCGATCCTGAACCATCCAGGTAAACCTACTGTTTTCTTGCACTTGGACAAGCCATAGGAAAACTTGGACTCAACGAGGACGGACGTGTATGCGATAAAGAGGTGCATGGTGAGTCTTTCTCAGAACTATGATCATGATCCATGACTCATTTCCTACAATGGGAACATGTGATACAGAGAGTACAATGAGCATATTAGGTACGATGACTACACTTTGTGATTATTGCATTTCCATTAAACATAATTGAAATCATTAAGTTCAAGCACGAAATTATCCAACAATACAACAACCAGGACCCACGCGAACATCGATCGACATCTATCTGAGCTGCCCATGCAAACAACAGTTGGTGCTCCACGGTAAACAAATGACAACACCCATGCATCTGAACTGCCTACACGAACGTCTAGCCTAGCGGTTGGGAGGTACAATGTTTTAGTTCGAGAATTGAAGGTGATCTTTGAGATTTCACCATGGGGGTGAGAAGCAGATTGCAGCTTTGGAGAGCTCCGAAATTGAAGATATTACTATTTCTTCTGTTAATGATGGTCTATTTGCATTTGAATTAGGGTTTTGAGGATTTGGTTCGATAAATTGGCTATTGTTGGAGAAATGAGGTTTGAGAAAGTTGTTAATTTGTTTAAGAAAGATGTTAATAATCTATTTAAGAAAGCTATACATAATAGAAATGAGGTTTTTCTTCTATATCCTAGACACTGCATCTCAAAAAATTTCTTCATTTGATCGAATTTTCTTTTTCACTTCCTATTTCTCTCAATCAATCAGATCGAATGGTACACTCTTCCTCTTTTCATTCAATTTTTTGTTCGAAGATATTATAATAGTAACAAATTTTCTGAAAATAGCACCACATACATGTATTAAAAGGAGAACTTTTAGATATGCTTCAGTTAAATCAATATCAAAACCAAACCAAGTATTACAAATTGAGTTGTATTGAGTGTAAAATTCAAAAATATGATAGATATATCAAAATAATTTTTGTAGAATCAAATCCAAAAAGAAAAAGAAAAAGAAAAAGATAAAAAATTCGTAATAGGGAGAAATCACTATTCAGTAGAGAAATCATCATTGTTAATGTAATGAATTTAGTGATTCCAACCTAATAAAAAGAATAAAATTAAACTAAAAAAGAAAAAAAAACAATCCCTATATCTTAGATTACCATCCACTGTCTAGCTTGTGAAAGAGTTTTGTCCAACTGTTTCTTAAGATTATGAAACTCTTTTAACGTCAATAGTTCAAGTTCTTCTCCAAAAAAATTCTTTCAAAATTCACACAAAATTAAACCACACATCTGAAGGGATTAAAGCCCTTGGCAGCGAAAGATTTTACAGAACCATTCCTCAAATTAATTTGGAAATCCTAAAATACGAGTACATTAGCAATATTTAGAATTAAAATTTTAAATAAAAAACTAATCATGCTTTTAAATATTAAAGGATACAGAGAACTTACTTTGTTGATGTCTCTGAATCTACAATCTATCAAATTTGGGACACGACTGTCGGAGAATTTTCCATCCTCTGGATGAGATTGATTTGTGGGAACTGATTAGGATGAAAAAAGTTTTTTAGAGAGGAACTATTTTGCAGAAAAGCACAATCATCAATTTTATTTTTTATCAAGAAAAATTATTTTTCTTCTACATACTTATAGCTCTCTTTCCTTTATGCAGTATGCAAGGGAGTAGAAAAGAATCATAAGATTCTATTAATTTTAAAAATAACAAATTAATAAAAATTGCAAACCAACTAATTAATTAATCAATTAATTAAACCATATTTAATTAATATTTTATTTAAATCTTATTTAATGAATATCTCTCACTTATCTAATAGTTTTAAATTAATTTAATTAAATAAAATTAAACTAAACCATCAATTAATTCTCCAATTAATTAATAGCTAAATTAAATAGGGATATTTTTAAAAATAGCAAAATAAATTAAAATATTTACAAGTTATAGCAAAATTTTGGATTCTATCACTGATAGTCTTCTATCACTATAGCATATCAATGACTATCAATGATAGAATTTGCTATAGGTTGTAAATATTTTGTAAAATCTACTATTTTTAAACATTTTCCAATTAAAGGGGTATTTTTAACTTAAATCAAATTTGAATCTCATTCAAATATAAATTTCTCTCGTAACCAATACTTTTAATACGAATCTAATTCACATTAAATTAATATTTGAACTCATTCAAGTATTTTATCTCTCATAAATTAATTTTGAATAATATCCAAATTAAATTTATATAATAAAGTTTGATTTACATATAAACTTTGTATTATAATGTATCACCATACATTTTACTACTTTCCAAAGTAAATTTGAACTCTTCAAATTACAACCAATGTAAATAAATTTCATCATCCTTTACGATCTAGGAAGGGGCCCTAATGAACCTATAGATTAGAAGCTACAACGATATGAGATTAAATTGGTAAACTCCTTAACCACATTAATCAATAATCGTTAACTGTGTGTAGACTACACTAAAGACTCACAGTTGAACTCTTCTCACTATAGATAAATTTATGTGTCCACGGATATAGACTAATAACAGTAAGTTAGTCCTTTGCGAGTGTTTGTAACAACAACTGGGTCAAAAGTCGAGAAGGAGTGAATTTTATCTTGTGTGATTATGTTTCCAGCTCTCACTCGATCTTGTCCCCAACATGATAAGCATATTGAGTCGACAATCTAGCCACTCTCACCTGTATAAATGAACGGACAATTCATTGCGAATAGGAGTTCATAATACACTTAGGATTCAAACTAAGTTACCTAGGTCATCCTAATGAAATAGAAACTAAACTAGTTAATGGAGTTACATCTAGTGGTTACTATTTCGTGGTTCGGTCTTATGCAAACTCAATGTATAGAATACTCTCACTCGCATGTCATCTACATGAAAGCGTTGGATCATTGCGTTTGTATCAAATACAAAGTGAGTTGTATCCATAGTGTTACTAGGATAAGGTATTCAACCTTATCCATATACTATAGACCCTTTAAGCTGATCTCGAACATTGATCCCTGATGTCTCTACACACTGTTCCAGACTTATCAAACAGTTTAGAATGTTAGTTTATTGGATGTGGGTTATTAAGACAAAACTAATAATATAATCAATAACATCTATTGGAATTACAATAATAAATCTTTATTAATAACGATCAATGAATTATATTTAAAATCTACGAGTTTTAGGACATAAATCTCAATATCAAGGTCAGTTTTTGAAAAATAAGATCTTGATTTAACTAATCTAATTAAATTAGCTCTCAACTTTGACACCTCCTCTATCTACATTACCAACATGTACATCATCATATCATCACTAACAATTACTAAAAAAAAATCTTTCATTTAAACCAAATAACCCTATATCTTATTAGTCAATCTGAGGATAACTTAACAAATAAGAGATAAATTGGTTTGGGTCTCCCAATTGTTCACCTGTATGTCACTCTCATCAAGATTGGTAAGATTGGTGGTTGATTTAGAGGTGTAACATTGTTGGTGATACCTTAGGAAATTATCGAAGTTTCTTGACATATATTTCTTGCGATAAAGTTGTTAATATTGCATGTTTCCAAGCAATAGTTCCTAAGATTATCATATTTAACATTTTATAACAGGTTTATATAGTAAATTAGATATTATTTTTATTTAATAAAATACTTTTACTAGCACTTTCAATAACGTCGCAAATACATTGATTTTCTAAACTAAAAAAACTATACAAAAAAGTTAGTGGAGCTAAATATTGATTTTAATACATCACAGAAGATGTTTGTAATGGTCACAAATTAACTTTTAGCAACAAAATTATCTACCACTAAAACATCCCCTTTAGAGACAAGTGTATTATGTCATTATATAAAATAATTAGTAACAAAGCATATGTTACTAAAAGTAAGTATTTAGTAACGCGTAATGTCACTAAAAGTGCACATTTAGTTGTGTACTTTTAGTAATGCAATGTCACCTTTAGCGCAATGTCACTAAAAACGCATTTAGTAACATGCAGTGTCACATAGTGCTATTAGCAACATTTTTTCTATTTTAGTAACGTTTTTTGTGCACCATTAAAAACTCAATTTCTTGTGGTGAGAGAAGTAGCCAAGCGATAAAACGTTAATTTGACCTAGTTGGTGTTACAGACACTTGTGAAGGACTAACTTACTGCTATTGGTATATATCCATGGACACAAAAATATATCTGCAATGAGAAGAGTTCAGTTGTGAGTCTTCATGGCTGAGATAACTTTGGGTAGGACCACAATCCTTACCCCCTTATACTTGAAACTAACCACCTTATGAGGGTTAAAAACTACCTTCTTGCAAGAACAATTTATGCTTGCATGGTTAGTAGATAACCAATCCATGCCTAGTAAGGGACCTACTATTAGTCATGCTATGTGTCTGCTAACCTCCCATTAGAGTCCTGTAATAAAGTATCGCATACTATTGTGCTCCATAATGCACGTTATCTAGTGGTCCCGTAGGGACACATCTGGACTTTTGATGAACCCAAAGAAATCACCCTAAAGGAGAGTCGGGCTGTAAGTGCCCGTCGAATCATACATCAAAACTAGCCACACAGACATACATAGGTGGTGAACCCAAGGGACACTCATATGGTACGACTCTAACATGTAGACCTAATAGAACACCATAACCTAGACATATATATTATAACATATATATCATAGCTTAGTCAAACATAACCAATAGCATATCTAATCATAGCATGCCTCAAACATAATGTATCTTAAATATAATATCTCAGTCATACATATGGTCACCTCTAACAATCATATTACACATAATAGCTACTTTACTGCATAATAAAGAACATGCATACAGCTTTTAATGTCGGGGTTAATAGGAGAATCTCTTACATGAAGATTTTCTAAATTAATAATTCCTTGGTTGATAGTCAAATCCTCCCAATACTCAGTCCTAAACATGAACAAAATTAAAATTAATAATTTTATCAACTATCACCCTACTGTTCAATTGGGCAACCAAACTTATCTAAACATACCCCATGATTAAGGTTGAATCCAAAACAACCTTGAATGAAAAATTTTACAGCTCAAATCCTCCAACAAAGCTAAACAACCTTCACATAAAAATAACTCAACTCAATCCAAATACAAACTTATATAAGATTCAAAAAGTAAATTATTTGGGATTACCAAACCCAACAAAACTTACCAAAGACTTCTCTTAATTATGGCTTCAAAAGGAAATGGCTAAAAGGACAAGTGAAAATAAGCTTGTGTTGCGAATGAGAAGGATCGACTCGGTGTGAAAGAAATTTGGCTTGGCACTTGCGACCTACGAATGAGAAGGATCAGCTTGGGTTGGTTGGGAGTCACACACGTGGAAGGAGGATGTAAACGGCTTGGACGACAACATGTGTCTCACAAAGAGAAACACGACTTGGACTTGAAGCTGATAAAAACGTAACGTGCACGATCGGCTTGCGACGGTGAAGAAACGCGGGGGAACGACTGAAGCTTGCTCACATGAAGGAGTTGGTGGCCACGAACGAGAAGGAGATCAACTGGTTCGTGAACGGCTAAGATGCGCAACTCGTGGCGCTTCAGCTTCTGGACGAATGGAGATGACGAAGGAACGACTTATGGCTAACTCCTCGTGGCTTCATCGGATTGAATAGAAACTGACGATGCAACTAACGATCTGGTGAACAACGAGTAGAGGAGGCTGTGGTGGTGCATGATAACGGAGATCGAAGAACCAAGGGCGGGGACTAGGGTTTCAATGTGAAGGAGGAGAGGAAAAGTGGAGAAGATGATGCACGATCTACGAGGTTTCCTTATTTAATAACAAATGGAATTTATTTCTAATTTCCTTTTCTTATTCATTTTTTAAAAAATGACTCAATTAGCATACTCTTTTTCTTCATTAATATCCCTATCAACCATCTTTTCCTCTTTTTATTTTCTCCAAAACTAAAACATAATACCTTAACAATATCTTCCTAAATAACTATATTTTCTCAATACAATTATTTCTATCGAAAAAAATATAACCAATATCATTCCACAAAACTTAAAATAACACCCAACATAATTCCAACATAAAATAAATTAAACTTACATAAAAAAAATTAAAATTACCTTAAACTTTGGAGTGTTAAACTAAATGTCGAGCTATTTGTTAAAGAGTACCAGGCGAGAAGAGGAAGAAACTAGACGTTGTAAGAAGGAAAAAATCCAAGTGTGTTGTGAGTGGTCTTTATAAGTAAAATGAATGTTTTGCGAGTAACTTTTATAAGATGATTTGTGAATGATTTTATATGAAAGTCCTGTCTCGAAAGCATTCTTTTTGAGTTTGTGGTTATGCATAACATGACTTGTATATTTATATATTGGTGTTATTGATGTTGTCAATGTGTTAATTTTAAAAGAGAAAATGATTGATTTATATGTGATGCTTGTGTGAGAGTAAACCATTGACTTTATTCCTATCATGTGAGCAACATCTCTGGATCTACTAAATCTCTACAAGAAATAAGATTTTTCTCGATGTAGCAATACGTCATCGAATACTCTAACCAACATCGGGAAAAGTTACTGCGATGTCACAGATGACATTGATAGGCACGTCGGGAATACTTTTGCCGACGTGGATCACGTCAACGATGAAGCAAATTTTCTTGATGCACGATGCAGCACTTCGTAGAGGACTGCCACTGTGGCATCGCAAAAGGCTTCCGCGACGCGGTGTTGCAAAAGGCTTTCGCGATATGTGCGTCGCGGAAGGCTTTAAATATATATTTTTTAATTATTTATTTTATTTATATATGAAAAGAAACCCACAAAATTCTTCTATTTATTTGTTTCCTTGTTAGATTATATGGTTGATGTTGTTGATAAATTAGTCTATTTCCAAGCGATTAATCGTTTTTGGAGAATGAAATTGAATAGAAGAAAGGACGGAGATGTGCAATCCAGAGAAGGAAAAGAGAGAAATTACAAGAAATGAGAGATGGAGATGAGGATTCAGAGAAGGGAAAGAGAGAACGTACAAGGAATGAGAAAGGGAGATGAATGGTGCAGAGAAGGAAAACATGGAGAAAGTAGAGGAAAGGAGAGAGAAAGATTGAGGAATAGTGACACAGGAGAAAGAGGGGGACAAGGACACTTCGAGTGGCGGCAATTGTGACAGCGAAGATGGACGAATGACAGCACGAATCTCCTCCTCTCCCTCTCTCTCGATCGATTTTCTCTTCCATTCGTTTTGCAATCGGTTCTATGTTGAAGGGAAAAGAAATAAAATGAACTTTCTCTGATGTCTTTGAACACCTCGGGGAAGGACCCTTTCCCCGACGTCGAGCAACCCCAACGTCGCAGAAAGGTTAAATAATGAATTAATTATTTAAACATTCCATGACGTGCACCTGCCACACGTCGTAGAAATGTGACCATTGTCACTTCAATACGTACACTTACAACTTCCATTCTTCCCGATGTTTGGTTATTGATGTGCGTTACAAAAAGTGAATTTATTAAATTTAATTTTCAACTTTCCATGACGTGAGATTCTTGTGCGTCGCAAAAAGTAAAGATATTAAATTTAATTTTAAACTTTTCTCGATGTCTTATTGTTATACGTCACGAAAAGTGAAGATATTAAATTTAATTTTAAACTATCCGTGTTGTCTTATTGTTGTCCATCGCAGAAAGTGAAGATAATAAATTTAATTTTAATCTTTTTGCGACATTTGATTCTTGTGCGTCACGGAAAGTGAAGCTATTAAATTTAATTTTAAACTTTTTGAGACATTTGGTTTTTGTGTGTCGCCAAAAAGTTGTCAACACTGATGCATCTTTCACCGATATTGTTTCTGGCATCAAAATTCTTCCAATTTCTTGTAGTGGACACCACCTATAGGGGACCTTCCTATCCTCTAAAATGAGATTGGTTTGTGGGAACCAATTGAGATGGAAAAAGTTATTTTAGAGAGAAACTATTTTGCAGAAAAGCAAAATCATTAATTGAAGAAAAAATAATATTTTTTTCTACATATTTATAACTCACTTTCGTTCATGGAGTAGGAGAAAATCATAGGATTCTATTAATTTAAAGAATAATAAATTAATCAAAATTTCAAATCAACTAATTAATTAAATCATATTAAATTAAACTAAACTATTAATAAGTAATTAAATCATATTTAATTAATATTTCATTTAAATCTTATTTAATGAATATCTCTCACTTATCTTATAGTTTTAAATTAATTAAATTAAATTAAACTAAACTATTAATTAATTCTCTATTTAATTAATATCTAAATTAAATATCATATTTAACTTAAATCAATTTGAATCTCATTCAAATATAAATTTCTCTCATAACCAATAATTTTAATATGAATCTAATTCACATTAAATTATTATTTGAGCTCATTCAAATATTTATCTCTCATAAATTAATTTTGAATCATATCCAAAATTAAATGTATATAATAAAGTTTGATTAACATATAAACTTTATATTATAATGTATCACCATACGTTATACTAATTTCCAAAGTAAATTTGAATATTTTAAATTATAACCAATATAAATAAATCTTATTATCCTTTACGAGCTAGGAAAGGGACCTAATGGACCTACAGATCAGAAGCTACAACGATATGAGATTAATTGGCTAAACTCATCAACCACATTAATCAATATTAGTTAATTGTGTGTACACTACACTAAAGACTCACAGTTAAACTCTTCTCACTGTAGATATACATTTGTGTCCATGGATACAGACCAATAACATCAAGTTAGTCTTTCACGAGTGTTTGGAACACCAACTGAGTCACTTTATGATTTTACCCATGGGTTATCTCTAGTTCTTAAATACCAGTGCTCCTCTAATGAACAACATGTTTATGGTCCAACCAATAAAAAGAAACCCCTCTCATGTCATAGAGAGGGTAAAACCCTTTATTTAAGTTTCAAAGACACCATTTAAGGGAATACTCATCTACTTATCCTAAAGTCGGGAAGTAGTAAATTTTATCTTGTGTGATTATGTTTCTAGCTCTCCACTTGATCTTGTCCCCAAAATGATAAGCATATTGAGTTGACAATTTGGTCACTCTCACCTATACAAATTAAAGGACAATCCCTCGCAAATAGGAGTTCATAGTACACTCATGAATAAGACTAAGTTACCTAGGTCATCCTAATAAAATAGAAACTGAACTAGTTAATGGAGTTACATCTAGTGGTTACTATTTTGTGGTCCGCTCTTATGCAAACTCATTGTATAGGATACCCCCACTCGTATGTCACCTATACGAATGCGTTGGATTATTGCATTTGTATCAAATACAAAGTGAGTTGTATCTATAGTGTTACCAGGATAAGGTACTTAGTCTTTTCCCTATACTATAGTCCCTTTAAGCTGATCTTGAACTTTGATCCCTGTATATCTCTACATACTATTCATAACTCATCAAACAACTTAGAATGTTAGTTTATTTGATTTGGGTTGTTAAGACAAAACTAATAATATAATCAATAACATTTATTATAATAATAACACTTTATTAATATTGGTCAATAGATTATATTTACAATCTACGAGTTTTAGGACATAAATCCCAACATTGTGAGCTTGTGTTTATGAAAATGAAATGTCGTTTGTGTGATTGTATTGTACTCCCCAAAAAGGTATTGTTGAACTCTCACTCACTAAGTTTTTGATTTATGTTTTAAGTTTCCTCTGCGGGTGTTCAGGCATTGAGGCCAAGTAACGAAAGGGTAAGGGGAGTTGCTACGCGTTGAGGTAAGCAAGCTAAGTGTTGAGTTGAAGAAGTTGTGCTAAGCGAAGAAGGCTTAATGTTTATGTTTAAGTCTTGTTGTAAAGAAAGCTTGAGTTTTGTTTGTACTTGGTGAAATTGCTTAATTAATAAGAGAAGTTTGAGTTCATTTCCACTGCATTCTCTTATGCCTATCATGTAGTACTTAAAGGATAAAGTTAAGTATTTAAGATTAGGCGACAAGGCTAAGCTAAAAGCTAAGTTATTTTTATGCTCTGGTGCATTGTGTTTAGTATGCTTGGGGTTTAAGCTCTGTGTTTAAGTTGGTAGAGAAGTTGTTCCGCTTAGTAGGCATTCAACACTTATCACGCCGTGTGGTATGCATTGAGAGTCTAGATGGCACCTCTCCACTTAGTTGTAGGAAGTGACTTTTGGACGAGGTGTGAAACTTAATTGTTCTAATTGAAAATTCTTAAAATGAAATATTTATTTTATCATTTGAGATATAATATCAACTTTGATGAAAAGTATTTAATAAGCTGACATTATTTTATTCTTTTAAGGAAATTACTATCGTAAATTATGAGTTGTTTTTCTTTCAATGAACAAATAAATTATGAGTTGTTATAGTGATAGAAAATTACTATTGATAGAATTTAAAATTTTGCTATAACTTATAAATATTTTAATTTATTTTGCTATTTTTAAAAATGACTCTATATTTTTTTTTTTTACGTAAATAAATGAAAAAGGATGAAAAGTATTGGCATATTAGAAAAATAAAGAGATTTCAATTTGGAATGCGCTATTTATGCAAAATGTTAATGTGTTTTGAGGGCATCAAATATTAGTAATATTATGGTACAGCTAGAGCTAGCTATTCTATCATTCCAAATTGTCAGTCCTTCATTTTCCTGTTATCATTGGCCTTTTATTCCTCCACATCAATATCATAGCCTCCTCTCCTCTCCTCTCTCCTCTCTTTCTTAAAATTTAATATATATTTTTATTAGTTTTGTCTTTAATCTTAATTTTTTTAATCAAATTAATTGAAACTATTTACAAAATATAAAAATAAAATAAAAAATTTAAATAATTCTCTAGTTGTAAATAGTTTCAATTTTTTACTATATTTGAAAATGAAACTGAATATTATCATATTTGTTCTACAAAAGATGTTTTGTTTGAGCAATCTTTTTGATGAAAATTTGATCATAAATCTTTTTCGTTATTTTATTTTAGAGATGATATGATCATTTTGAAAAATTCCTTGCACGAAAGCATATCATCTTGAAAAATTTCTTGCACGAAAGCAAAGACAAGGATAGAACTGCAAAACATTTTAATGAGCGAACTCTCACATCTTTTATATTTAACAAGTTTAGTGAATGGTCTCATTCTGTGTTGGGGTTCAAGACCTATAAAAGAGACCCTTACTCATTTCATTTCATCACAAAAAAAAAAAAAATCATTTCCATTTCATCTCTTACAAAGATAATCTCTTCCCCTACTCTCTCCCTGTTTTTTTAAATATATATATATATATATATATATATATATATATATTTCTTATATTTATTTATTTATTTTTATTTTAATCCAAGAAATATCATATTTATTTAGAAAGGTGCTTTGTTTGGACAACATTTTTTAGTGTATAATTGATTGTAAATACTTTTTTGTTGTTTTATTTTGGAGACTGACGTGATCATTTTGAGCCACGATACGTCTTAAAGAGAGTGAGCTCCACGACTCAATCTGTAACAAGTTTTTATTTTACAGATTTCTGTTATGACGTTTAGTTTTGTTGTTTTCATTTGCAGATTTTAGGAAATGCATATTTGGATGTAAAGTTTGTTATTAAATAGTTTTTGAACTATAATAGTTGTATTTAGAGTGCAAACAATTATATTTGTAGAATAAATAATAAATACTATAAGAAGAAAAAAAAATAAGTAATAACGGTAACAAAGACATTATTGAAGTAATATTATTTATTATTGTAGGTCGTAAATGATTGTAAACACAACTATTATAATTGGGATCCTGTTGGAGCCTTGATTCGCTTAAAGCGTAGGTAAACTATATAGTTGTCACACAGCAGAAACTGATGATGATGCCAACTTCAAGTTGAAAGGAATAATTAAGTTGCAAATATAATTACAAAAATGAACTGACGATGATGTGAAAATGAGAGATGTGAATGAAATTGTGAACTATATGGAAGAGAAAAAAGACAGCAAAAGAGCTGTCACACAGCCAGAA